>JANZXP010043466.1:0-12011 GCA_027576715.1 Erythroxylum flavicans | reverse complement strand
TTTATGTTATTCTTAGTACTTATTTTATTTCTAGTACGTTTTTAGGTCTCAACTACCACAAGGTATCAAAGGAGTATTATGCAATAATCTTAATTTACTGTCGTAATCTAGCAATCAAGCATAATCTATTAAATTCTTTGCTAACCGGGGTTTCCTCTCATAAATACAGTCTATGTCTAAATCTGAAATTTATAAATTTATTATTTTAGAATTCCGTTATCAATCTTCACCTATCAGTTCTTCAATTAACAACTAATGTTAAGTAATAATTGGCCAAACCAAAATTAATCTCAAAACACAGAAATCAAAACCAAAAAATTCATACTTATAAATCAACCAAGATTTAATTCACAAAAACTAGCTAAAACTTTCAGCCCTAACCTTGAAGCTTCGGAAAAACTACTCACTCGTGGTGGATGAAAACCACAGAAATTAGAGTCCGCAAATAACATAGAAAGAGATAAAAAAACAGATATAAAATAGAGGACAAATGGGTTTTGAGTCCCCCATCTCTATGTTGTTTGCGTCCCTCTCTGCGTCTCGGTAGTGTGACCCCTGATGCGTGCGTCTGGTCTGCGTTGCTGTGCGCTGCGTTTGTGGTGCGTCTCTCTAGGTCAGCTCCTTATGTGTCCACGTGTTGCCTTCTGCCTGCATCGCGCTGCCCCTGATGAGCTCCAGGCGATGGTGCGTTATTGCCTTCTATGTCCGCTGCTTCTTTCTTTAAAACAACGCCTCCCCCCAAATATCACCGCCTCACTGCTCCTGCGTGTTTTCTTTTCTGCCCACACCAACGACAACGTTTTTTAACTGTCCCTGGCTGCTGCGTTTTACCTCTATCCTGATTGCGTTTTGGACTTCTCCGCTGGTTGCTTCTTTTTTTTGTGTTTCACACTGCACTGTCATTTTCCTTCATTTTACTGGACTGCTGGGATGGACTTCATTTAATCATTGCTGAGGTCTTTTTCAACTAAAGTCAAGTGTATTTTCGACAAATTAAATATGAACGACTATAAATGCAGATTCAGATAAACTAAACAATTTAGCAGAAAAATATGTATAAAATTTAATGACTGTATGCAAAAATTAAGGGGAAATGCTACTCATTTCAATGAAAAAATGCATTCAACAAATGCCCCCAAACTCAAACTCTTGCTTGTTCCTAAGCAAAATTAAGAAAACTGTTCAAAACAGATTAAGGAGCACTCAACAATTGGAATTTTCAGATTGCAGTAACCGATTAAAGTTTACCTTTAGCCACTTATCAAACCATACCCACCTTCATAGTGCAAGGATACCAAAGCTCGCTCAAATACACACTCCTTGATTCAAGTCTAATTAGAAACCAACCAACTCACAAGAGTAGAGAAAAGTCAAATAAATTCAGAGGCAATTTACAACTCAAGAGACTCTAAAGGTATTATCAAATTAACCAATCCCATAGGCAAAAATTCTCTATCCTATCTCCACTAATTTTTAGCACTCCTTCTCAAAGGATCAAAAGGTCTTATTAGGGTTGTAACGGAGTTATTGGGGTTAAACTCAACTTAGACCAAGGAAAAGGATAATAACATCTCAAATGAAATGGAAACAATTATTCAAGAAATAGGAAAGTGTAAGGGATCTCTCTCTCTTTTTTTCTTCTTTTTTTCTTTTTTTTTAAGTAAAAACTGTGGAAGCAAGGAGGAAAGATTTTTAGGCTACTCGTGACATCAGCTTATAAACGTGATTTCCTTTAGGACTGTAAGAGTATTGGGACTATCTTTACCAACACCACCTCATATACATTTTTGGTTGGTATCATCATGTCAAGCTTATCAAGGAACCAACAACATCATTTGCTGAAATACAAGTCACAAGAAAGAATATGTGTGGAGATGTTGATTTGGGATGACTAAACATCTCATGACATGTTATCAAAACGGTAACAATCACAAGACTTAACTCAATATCAATAAATTCCCAAGTCCTAAATAATTGACTCTCCCCCAAACTCAGTTTCGTGTGTACTCGCTAGCAATACTTTATACCTTTATCCCTTGAAAAAACTGAAAATACAGAATACCTGCAAAATCCTCACTTGCTTGCTCTTTTTTTCTTTTTTTTCTTTTTTTTGTTTTTGTTTGCTTCTTTTTTGTTTTTTTGTTTTTTGTTTTTTTTTCAAACCCCCACATATCCTACTCCTAAATAATTATTTCCACATGAAAGGTAAGGAATGCTTGGCTTATGGCTTGGTTAAATGAGGGTGCCAAAGAAATAGAGATTTTACTTAGGCTCAACTTGGCTCCAAAGGGAATATAGGGTTATTTTAAGCCAAAATTGGATTGTGGTTCATAATTCAAAGAAAATTTGCCTTGATCACTTCCTTATCAAATTTGTGCTCACATTTCGCCTCGATAGGCCTAGAGAACTTGTTCTAGGATTGGCGAGATCTCACTAGGTTCCAACTTGCCCAAGAATTTAATGGATAATCAAAACTCAAATAAAATGGATGGGAAGACTCAAATCAAAGAATATGAGTAAGATTAAACAATTGGAAACAGAGCACTACTCTGGAACAATCTATCCACAAACCTTCTAAAGGTAAACCTAATTAGGTCCCAAGCAATTCTCAATTTCCCAAAAGTGAAGCTGGTTTCCTTGTGTAAAGCTCTTATTAACGAAAAGAAAAGAAAGAAAAAAATGGAAAAATATTTTTGTTTTTTAAAGCAGAGAAAAGAAGAAAAGAAAAAAAAGAAAAAAAATAGGAATTTTGTTTTTTTTTTGTTTTTTTGGGTTTTTGAAAGGTTTTTTTGTTTTTTTGGGTTTTTGAAAGGTTTGCAAAAATTATGCTGACATGCTCTCATATACATGCTCTCATATGATGCTTATAACATGTGTCATGTGTGACACAAATCTAATATAATCACGCATATCTAATACTGAGAAAATGAAGTGTGGCAAACAAGGATGGTACATGTGTGATCTAAAATGTATCATCTTTCCATTTGTAGGTATCAATTTCTCTGAACTTTATGCTAAACGGCATTAAAGAAATTCATTTTCTCTCAATGAATGCTAAACTAATCATAGAAAATCTTTATGAGATTATACACTTATATCCGCCTATGTTATGTCAAAATCCATGGATTTACACATTAAACTGTATATGTCCTAATGACATAAGCACAATGTCAATCCCTTTGTATGCCCAATAACCTTTACAATGCTTAAGATTGATACAAATCTTAAGAATGTTACCTATATTATGACAACATATAATAACACATATGACTGAGAATAAATGATGATCATCTTTATTAATAACACAAACTATCATATTAAATGAGAAATATATAAATATAGAAGGAGCAAATGCAGTGATCCCTAACTAACAGTATCTAAGGATTTCAATACAACCATACTATATGCATGTCTCTAAAAAACAAATGAGTGAAGTCCTCTAGTTAAAGTATCAGCAAGCATCTCCTTAATCCCCAAATGCTCCATTGGACCTACGAATGCTTAGATCCTATTATATTCTTATTGTTGTTATTGAACAATACAGCAAAAAGATTATCACAATACAATTAAATAGGTCTAGGTACTGAATTAACCATAAACAACTCAGAAATCAATTTTCTGAGTCAAACCACCTGTGTAGTAGTCCCATAGCATGCGACAAACTCTACATACATAGTTGAGGAAGTCTTCAGTGTCATCTTGACACTCTTCCATAATACTGTACCATTTGCTAACACAAAAATGTAACCTGAAGTGGATTTTATATCATCCAGACACATAGCAAAATTTGAATCTATATACCCTATGAGGTCTAGCTTATTGACCTTCTTAAATGTCAACATATAATCCTTGGTTCCCTTTAGATATCTCAACACTCGCTTAACTGCATTCTAGTGGTCTATTCTTGAGTTAGTCAGATATCAACCCAGCTGTCTAACTACAAATGCAATATTCGGTCTAGTGCATACTTGGGCATACATCAGGCTACCAACTGCACTAGAATATTGAACATTCGTCATAGCCTCTCTCTCCAAATCATTCTTTGGACACTATGTCAAAGATAATCTCTCACCATAAGAGATAGCTACTACAACTAGTTTACTATTATCCATATTAAACCTTTGCAATACTTGCTTAATGTATGCACTCTGTGAGAGGCCTAATAAGTGTCAAGATTTGTCTTGATGAATCTGATTACCTCGGATAAAAGATGCTTCACAAAGGTCTTTCATGTCAAAATGCTTAGCCAAAAGTTGCTTCAACTCATACAACATGTTTAAGTCATTTGATGCAAGCAAGATGTCATCTACATACAGCAATAGAAAGATAACTTACCTCCCCCTAACCTTGTAGTACAAGCATCTTTCAACTTTATTTTTTCATAAAGTCGAAAGAGGTTACAACCTCATTAAATTTAAGATTCATTGTTTGGTAGATTGTTTCAAACTATTTATAGATTTTCTCAATTTGAAAACCGTGTCAATCTTTTTTTGATCCTGAAATCTTTCAAGTTGCTCCAAATAGACCTCTTCACAAAGGTCACCATTCAGGAAAGTTATTTTGACATCCATTTGATGTAGCTCCATATCATAATGAACCACCATTGCCATGATCACTCTGAATGCATCCTTAGAGCATACGAGAGAGAAAGTAACATTAAAGTCAACGCCTTCTCTCTGAGTGAACCATCTAAAAACTAACTGAGCGTTAAACCACTCAACTTTATTCTGAGAGTCCTTTTTGGTCTTAAACAGCCATTTACAACTAACAAGTTAGCAATTTTGAGGCAAATCGACTAGCTCTCATACCTTGTTATGCCGCAAGATTGCAACTTATTATTTATCATATCCCACCACAAATTTACATTGGGTTCAGGAACAACTTCTGAAAATGTAACTGGATTAGCAACATGTTCAATATTATAGTTTTGTTCTCCCAAATAAACTATGTAATCAGAGGGAATGGTAAGTCGTCTCACTCTAGTGGATCTCCACAACTGCATTGGTTCTTGTACCTCAAGAACCTCTGTTTGTATATGTATAGGTTCCTGTTTTTGTTCCTGTACAGGCATGGTACCAAGACCTTGATCCACTGAACCTGATTGTATGAGCAGCGAATAGGAAATAATTGTAGTATCCATCCTGCTATCATCTGAAAGGTGAGAAGGACCATCCTTATCAAAGACATCATATTCCAACAACTTAGCTATTTGTAATTTCACTATTCAGGTCTTTCCTTCCCTACAGTAGAATTTATAGTCTTTAAAGTGGTTGAGATATCCAACTAGGTAGCAACGAGCTATAGAACAAGCATGCAATTTACTTTCATAAGGATTATACAAATGTACCTCAACAGGGTAGCCCTATACACAAATGTGTGTAAGGCTAGACTTCCGGCCATTCTAGATCTTAAATGGCGTCTTCGACACTAACTTACTCAGGACTCTGTTAAGTATGTATAATGTCGTCTTGATGGCTTTACCCCAAAGATAATCAGGTAGGTTCATCCTGCTTTACATTGAACTCTTCATGTCCTTTAGGGTACGGTTACGCCTTTCGACCACACCATTTTGCTCAAGACTACTTGGCATAGTGAACTGAGTCACTATTCCATAAGATTCCACATATCAAACATACGGACCCTTTTCTTGTCCTAAAACCCTATGGTTGCCACAATACTCTCCTCCATGGTCAGATATGACAATCTTGATAGATTTTTCCAATTGATTCTCAACCTCAACCTTGAAGATCTTAAATTTATAAAGAACTTCGGGCTTTTTCTCAAGCAAGAACATATAACCATAACTGGAATAATCATCAATAAATGTCAGAAATATCTAAAATTGTATAAAGTAACTGTATAAGGTCCACTAATATCCATATATATGAAATCTAATAAACCAGATGCTCTAGTTGACCCCTTTTTCTTTATTTTAGTTAACTTGCACATATTTCCAAGCCCACAAAATATAAAGTTAGGAGAATGTTTTCCTTTGTTAATCTCTCAACTCTCTCTCCAGAAGTGTGGCTTAATCTTTTATGCCACAACATTTAAGACTTTTCCTTAATCAAAGGTCTCTTTCGAGTAACTTGTTTAGCAATATATAAAGAAGCATACATTTTATGAGGGGTGAGACACATTCTATACAATCCATATGACAAGAAGGCAGTACCAATATGTTTTGCATTGAAGAATAACTGTACAACTGAAGTATCGATGACAAAACCATAATCTTTTTTGTCTATCACTGATACAGGGTTCAAATTCTGCCTAAAAGATAGTATATAAAATGTGTCCTGTAATATAAGGACAAATCCTGTATCGAGATTCAAACATAAATCCCCTATATACATAACACTAACTTCTTCATTGTTGTCAACTATCAGTTTCTCCTCCCCTTAATTTGATTCTCTTTTGGATATGAACCCCTCTATCGTGGAGACAACATAATTAGATGCTCCATTATCTAGCCACCAAGAACCGAATGTAGCTATAACAAAATTAGATTCATGAATCATATAAGCCAAGGAGTTATCTGACAGTTTTGTTTTACTTTCCAAGTTTTATATTTCTAGTAGTCTAACTATTTATGTCCTATCTTTTTAAAGAAAAAGCACCTCATACTTTTAACATCCAGAGTACCTTTGGCAATACGAGACTGACTAGCATGCACATGCAGAGAGAATTTAGATTTATTACTTTTAACCCTTTAGGGCTTGATCTTTTCTTTTCCCTTGGTTGCTATGAGGACCTTATGAGCAGTATTCTTTAACTTCTCCTCTTTAGCAACAGATCGGGAAATCAAAGCATTGATGTCCCAAGCCTCATCCTACGAATAATATGTCGTCACCACAATACTAAACTCTAGAGGGAGTGTGCTCAGAGCCTGGTGAACTATGCAGGTATCAGAAACAGGAATATTCAGCGCCTTCAGCTTGCTCTAAAGTTGGACCATCTTAATTATATATTGCTGCATTCCCCTTTCTCCAGCGTACCTTATGGAGAATAATTCCTTTATCAACGTACTTATCTCTTTATTGGCAGAGATCTTGTACCTCTGGGAGACATTATCTAGGAATTCCTTTGCTATATTTGTGTCCACCACTTAGCAGATGGTACAAAATGGATCTCTTAGTGGTCATCTGGAATCCTGGTTGCCATGGCTACAAAAATAATGGGAAGTTTGCAACGTGCCACAGCCTTTCTTCTACTACTTTTGAAGCTTGTGCTTTAGAAAAAAAAGATAAACATGATATATTTATCTTCAATTATAGTCGCCTCCTCTAGCTTCGTCATGATCTCTTTTGCCCAATTATACTTGCATCATTCGCAAGTATAACTAGGTGCCTTCAAATATCCATTCAGCTCATCCCATAGTGTTTTTAAAAGCCAAAACATGTGATAACGCTTTGTCCCTGTTGAGAGCAATCTTTTATTGCCTCGCGTAGTTGATAAATAAACATAGCATCTCCTATAAAAAATTAGGCCTTAATGTCGTCCCACAATTCCTTTGTCGTATCTATGTACCCAATCAAAGGCGGCATCAAGGGATTAACTGAAATCACATTCCACCCAATTAGCAAATTATTCACCAACCACCAATCTTCAATTTCGCTTGAGTCATCTCCAGGTTTTGTGATCGAACCATCTAAGAAACCCAACTTGCATTTGGCCCTCAACGCATGTCGCGTAGCAACTGACCATTCTCTATAATTGGATTCACCTTTGAGAGCCACACCATAATTAAATATTTCAAAAGTATGAACAATTGAACATAATATGGCGAAGTGAAATTGATGCCTTTGATTTTCTGCCCCTTAATATTGTTCTCTCCATCTTTGTTCTTTTTTGTTTTCTTCGTTGTTTGTCATGGTTACTATGATTCTAGGTTATATGTTTTAGATACTAGATGGCTCTAATACCATAATAAAACTTATGGGTAAAACAGTTGTCACAGTCTTCGATTCAACCAATGTAATATATACAAGCTATAAAAATCTCTCATAATCTCTCAGCAAATATCTTGCTAACTAAATCTAGCAAATATGAGATAATTTCCAATATTGTCTCCTATGCTAATTGATCAAATCAAAACAAATATACAAATATCCCTCAACAGAATGGTCAGGTTGAACGAAAATATAGGCATATTTAAAATGTTAGGCTTGCTCTTCGTTTTCAAACCAATTTACTAATTGATTTGTAGTCGAAGTATATTCTTACTGTTGGATATTTGATTAATCGAACTCCTACACCTCTTAATAATGGAAAGACTCCTTGTAAATTTCTTTTGGGTCCCCTTCTTCCTATGGTCATTTGCGTGTCTTTAAGTATTTATGTTGTACTCATTATCAAAAGTGCAAACAAGATAAATTTGGGCCTCATAGTCGAAAGTGTTTATTTGTTGGTTACCCTCATGGCAAAAAGGGATGGAAACTTTATGACCTAGATATGAGGGAGTACTTTATCTCTTGAGATGTGTCATTTGATGAGACTCATTTTTGTATCTTAATGCCCATAACTCATCACATTTTCCTACTTTATCCTGCTCTAACCCATTTGTGTCGCTCTATATTGATGCTCCTCACCAAAATCTTGAGACCTCACCTGTGAACGATTGCCCAAAACATCATGCTATGTCATCCCCAACAGTCTTGACTAAAAGGGGGAGTCATAATAAGGGGGAGTATGATAAGGTTGATTGTATCATTGAGCAAGTTCTCGAGA
Organism: Erythroxylum flavicans; assembly: GCA_027576715.1. Classification (NCBI taxonomy): domain Eukaryota; kingdom Viridiplantae; phylum Streptophyta; class Magnoliopsida; order Malpighiales; family Erythroxylaceae; genus Erythroxylum; species Erythroxylum flavicans. Next base: position 3,284 of record JANZXP010043466.1, on the reverse strand, counting down.
GTTCCCCATGTGACATGGATCGTAGTGCTCCTAGTCAATCTGTTAGGCAACCTTTAGCTAATGCTATTGTTCCTCCTTCATCAGCTGCTAGTGATTCTTCAGCACAATCACAAACTCCTTCTAAAGATAATATGGGATGTGGTCATCATCAAAAGCAGCTCAATTTTTGACTAAAGGATTATGTGTGCACCAACACTATCAATTGTGTAGACCCCCTTGTTTGCTCCCCTCCTTCAGCTGCCTTAGGATTGTTATGCTTCATATGACAAATTTTCATCTAGGCAATAGGCTTTTGTTGCAAAGCCTGCTTCCACTATTGACAATGAGGTTGAGCACACATCCTTTCGTGAGGCTATGCGTGATTCTAGGTGGTAGGAAGCCATGCAATAGGAAATTCAAGCTCTTGAAACTAATGGCATATAGACTATTGAAGATCTTCCTCCTAGTAAGCAAGCTACTGGCTATAAATGGGTTTGTCGCATTAAATATAATTCTGATGACACTATTGAGAGGTGCAAGGCATGTCTAGTTATTCTTGGAAATAAATAGCAAAAAGGTGTGGATTATACCGAAACATTTTCTCCAGTAGCAAAAATGGTTACAGTTTGAACTTTTCTGGCTATTTCTATGGCCAAGGATTGGGAATTGCATCAAATGGATGTTCACAATGCCTATTTGCAAGATGATTTGCATGAAGAAGTTTATATGTGATTGCCACAGTGATTTTCTGCTTCTCATTTTGGTAAGGTGTGTCACTTGCTTAAGTCGTTTTATGGGTTTCGTCAAGCTCCATGAAATTGGTTTGCCAAATTTTCAGATGCTTTGAAACAATTTGGTTTTTCCCAATCTTATGCTGATTATTCTATATTTAGACTTCATAAAGGCTTCATTTCTCTCTTTGTTCTTGTGTATGTGGATGATCTTATCATTGCTGGTAATAATGCTGATGCTATTGCGAATTTAAAGTACCATTTGAATAAGTGCTTTCACATGAAGGATCTCGATCAATTGAAATATCTCTTGGATATTAAGGTGGCTCAAAATTCTGATGGTCTCTTCCTTTATCAATGGAAGTATGCCTTAAACATTTTAACTGAGGCTGGGTTTTTAGGTTGTAAGCTTGTTGCTTTTCTGATGGAACAAAATCACTAATTGACGTTGGCTACTGGTTCCTTGTTGTATACTCCTAAGAGTTATAGTCGACTGTTGGGTGGCTTATTTATCTTACTATTACACGTCCAGAACTCAGTTATTCTGTATATATTCTAGCCTTGTTTATGCAATCTCCATGCCAAGAGGATTAGGGTACCATAATTCGTGTGCTTCGTTATTTAAATGGCGACCTAGGTCAAAGACTTTTCTTGTAGCATAATAGTGATCTCCAACTTTATACCTCTTATGATTTATAATAGGCCAGTTTTCTGTTAAGTAGGCATTCTTAAACTGATTACTTTGTTATGTTGGGACATTCTCCTATCTCATGAAAGACAAAGAAACAATATATTGTTTCTCACTTCTCTGCTAAAGCTGAGTATCGTGCCATGGCTACTATCACTTGTGAGTTGGCTTGGCTCAAAGCTCTTTTGAAGTCATTTGGTGTCTATCATCATGCTCCTATGCGTCTACATTGTGACAATACAACGACTCACTACATTATTTCAAACCTGGTTTTCCATGAGCGCACAAAGCATATTGAAATTGACTGTCATTATGTTTATGATCAGATTCAGGCTAATAATGTTATTACTGCTTATGTGCATACTTCTCAACAATTGCTTAACATTTTTACAAAAGCTTTTAGACGACAACAATTCCATGATCTAATTCGCTTGTTGGGCATTTGTTATCTTCATGCTCCAACTTGAGGGGGAGTAATGAGCTATAAATATTGGTAATGTACATTTTTTTTATTTTGTAGTATCCTGTCTCTCAAATTGTTAAAGGATTTAAAGTGTTAGACTATTGAGTCACATGAGTGGCACCATATAGAAAGGATTTGGTACATTTATGACATGATTTTATGATTGTATTCAAATGCATAATATTAGCATACTCACATGAATTGTGAGTTAAACAAATTACACTCAATTGACATATTTTGGAGTATGAAACTAAAATGAATGTGACATGAATGTGCATTTTCAATATCTTGTACTTTGGTTTACCAATGACAAGAATTGATCGATTACAATTAGTAACTTGAAATTAATTGTTACAATGGAGAGATTGATGAATTAAAATATACATTTAGTCTAAGGAAAAATATCAAATGGCAAGACAAGTTGTTGCATGGAAAATTAGGATGACTAAACTTATAAAATGAATGACATTTGGCATGGAAAATAAAGTAAAAAATGGCTTAGAGATTGAGTGACAAATGGCAATACATTTAAGTGACAATTGGCAGCCAAACAGAAGGACATGTGTATCATTTAAGGAGAAGACATGTAGCTTGCTTCCTTATAAGACAAGTGTCCTTAAAGAAGGTGACACTCTTTGCCTTTGCTGAAATCATTCTACTCCCATCTTGTACTTGGATGATCTTGCATTCATAGAGGGTTAGGTTAGCTTGATCAATGAGGTGAAATTTAAACTAAATAGGTAAGTAAAGTATAGTTCTTTGTGGCATGTTGTGATAAAACTTGATGATGACTGAATTAGAGATGGATTAATGGTGATATTATAGTGAAATAAGTGCTGCAAAATGATGCATGAATGACAGTTTCTGTTTTGTTTTTACATGCATGAAAGACAATAGTTTATGAGCTACTAAATGAATGATTTTGAGTTGGAATTGGAGCTGAAATTGATGAGGAATTGACATATAATTAAGGTCTAATTGAGGTATAATTAATGGACTATTATGAAGGTATTTTGAATTTGGTATGAAGGTGTTAGAATCTGGAAAAATTGAAGGAAATTGGATAGTGCATTTCGAGCACTCATCCCACGATCGTGGGAAGGTCATCCATGATCATAGGCAATGCTTTGAAATGAAAAACTTCTGTTTTATGTAATTGTTGAACCACATAAGGATAAGTCACTTTACATTTGTATCACCTCCTTTACCCTAGGGTACGCACCGGGATGCCCGTGGGTCATTCCGGTACATATCCTATGATAATGGAGCACTACTTGCGATCACTACTATTACTTCACATGGCATCATATCAATTTGAATAATTAAAGCAGTGATTGTAAAACACTATATTTCAAAACCAAACTTTTCCTCATTTCATTGATCAAAACAAAAGTCTGTACATCAGTCATACTGTAATATCTGT
>JANZXP010043426.1:0-12016 GCA_027576715.1 Erythroxylum flavicans | reverse complement strand
TCAATGCCATATTAAACACTCCTAACCCGTGCCAAATTACCAAATTACCCTTCCTATTGGTGAGGGGATGTTACAATTACACCCCCTTTCTTGTGTATTTTACATATTATACGTGATTTTTGTAATAACAAGTGATTTACTTCACCTCATAGAATAATTGTATCACCAGTCATAATGAGAACCAATGATAAGGGAACATTAGCTAAATAGCACCCTGTATCACTCCCATGCATTATGGAAAGCTTCCCCATCCTTCTGATGAAGCTTTGTACTAGAATTCTAAGTTTGGTGGTCATATGGGTGGAAAAAACCTTAACACAAATGCATCATAAATTTGATCCCAGTCCTCTAAAGAATCTACCTTTATTAAAATCATTCATGTCCTCACTCAATATCTCATGCAGTATAGGAAGCACCTAATCCTTTGTCTTCTTTTATGAGGCCATTACATATAAGTGTTTAAATTACTAAATAAAACTCCTTGAGGAATATGATCATATCTTTACTAGACAATCCGCTAAAGGTTGAGAGCAAGTATAGATGTACTTACTTAAGCTCGTAGTTCCTTGTACTTTAACTCAATTTAGTATATGAGGGACTGATACATGTCGTCAAGCATATACAAATTAATACCTTATTTCTACCACTAATTAATTAAAAACTTATTATAGAGTGAAATAAGAGTCAATCTCACAAAGGAGTGTTGTTTATTAAAGTTTAATTTCAAATGAAAATGGGTGTTTTTGCTACTAAAGAACATTAATATGTAAGTGCATGAAAATTTAATTCCAAACTAATTTTGTTTAGAAGAATTCAGTCCACAAAAAAAAAGTGAAATACCTATAATTTGATGTCTAAACTAGCTCAAACTTTTGTACAACTTGTATCCACATGTTATTTACCAAATTTCAGCCCCTTAAATTAAAAAATTATGATCATTAAATCCCTTAAAATAGATTTGAAAATTAAACATTAAAACAACATGTAATTCACTAGTTTCGCCTAATTAAACTTCAAAGATTGTATTCTACTTAAATGCCTTTAATTACCTAACATATAAGTTGTTATTTACAATGCGTTTGACACTTAAAAGAAGCTAACATGAAGGTGAAACATTAGAAAATCAGAACTGAATACACAACTCAAAAGCATGATGTAGATAATGCAAATTCAGCTTCTTTGAACTTTCATGAATGCTTCTTTCATACTCAATTTAATTTCATCAAATTTCGCCTAAATTTCTAGGCATATTATACTTAAAAGTATGCTAAAATCATGCTAAGAAATTAGGAAAATAACTACAAACCTTCAACTCTCATATCTGATTGTATCAACAGTCTAAATAAACAATTTCAAATTTAACTTGCATATTTTTGAACTTCCAACTTAGGAAACTAACTTTAGCAGGTTTTCTAATTACATTATAGCATGTAAATAACCCCCAAAACATACCTAAACATAAAACAAGTATAAATTTCTACTTCCTAGGCATAAATTAAAAACAATTAAGTAAATACAAAAACTATACACAGTTGGACAACAACCTGTAAATTAGATAAGATTTTGTTGTTCTCAAATTAATTAAGTCCTTTAAATCTTATAGCTCATGATCTCATCTTATAGGAAAGCATAGTAGAACAGTCCAGATACACGCATAGATGGTGGGGGTTCTGATTGAAAATTTTAACTAATTAATGAAAACATAAATTGCTAACACTAAAAACAAAACATAGGGAAATAAACATGCAAATTGAAAAGTGATCAAATGTAACACCCTCTACAGGAACCTACAACCATCCATATATAAAGCAACCAATTTACTATACATACATTCACTACATGCATTTTGGTTCAATGCTATACATATACATATTACAAAACTCCCCAATTCTTAACATTATCATTTAACAATAGTAAAACATGTTTATATTTACATGGTAGTCTAAAAAAAACATATAATTTCCTTTAACATTACATGTACAATCATCTTTAACTAAAAACGTCTTCCATAAGTACTTTTTTTTTTCTATCTGTTGGCCTTAGTCCTTGCAAATGCTCCTTATACCTCACTCTTATGACTTAACCTACACGAATTAATACTCGTGCTAATCTTAAAAGCTTAGTGAGGAAACACTTAGTTTGGATGACCATTCACAAGAGTCATCTGCCAAGTATATATCAATCAAATAAATAATACAAACATGTTGCAATTTTTTTTTCATATACCATAAATTCACTTTCAAAACTAAACATTGATATTCAACACTCAAAGATACAAATTATCAATACAAAGGCAAATGCTCATTCATATACTGATTATTTATATTGTCATACTATATTTCTTATTTATATCTCTTTACTTTACTTTCCATGTTAGGCCTGCATATTTTCTGTGGGTGTAGATAAAGGGTGCTGTGGATACCCGAAGGTATCAAACTGTGGACACTAATGGTGTCAAACTATAGGAGCTACACTGTAACCCTATAGGCATGCCTATTTATCTACAACCAATAAAGTATAGCAGGCACTATAACATTTGTTATGTTCACTTCTTAATACACCCTAAACAAGCTATAGTACTTCTACGGTATATGTTGGGGCCTTAAATCAGGCACGCACTAAGCCCCAGAAATTTAGTGATCTAAGTTCAAATTTTGCCATCGACATTCTGAACTATAAAGTAGGCCAACTGTAGAGATCATTAGCTAAGTTCTCCCTATTTCCCTTTACTAATCTAAAACTGAACTACCCCGACTCTAAATTGATTAATATAGTTCTCTCTAAGAAGACATCATTAACCCCAAGAACTTCAACCAACTAGCTAGCGAAATTCTTATATCATGTGACACTCTAATTAAATCTCTGCTCTTTGGCTGAGTATAGAATTAATTAGTTGCTACTTGAGTCGCTAAACTCAATAGCAATTACAGACTAAAGACCAATCGATAGCACTCAATTTACATCCAAATATATCAAGATGTCTCTCAATTATTTAAGAACTTAAATCATAAATAAATTGGCTCAAACGTTGCACAAATACTGAAATTCTCATAAAGTTATTTTTAACTTGAAAATAATAATCATTCAAAACTAAGATGTAAAACTAAAATTCTAAGACTTTAAAAGCAATTTAAACTTGAAGAACTAGTTATAAGAAGAGTAAGAGTGAGAGAGGCTCATTCTATTGATAGCTCAAACTCAATAAATCAACAACCGCTTTAAAACCTCCATACCAGCTTAATTTCGGTGGTTTTGTAGCTTGTACCACCCAAATGCCTACTCAAACTGGCCTTCTTCACCAATAGCTTTTAGAGAATTTTGTGACTCTTAATTTAAGTAAGATGCTCGATGATTTTCTCCTTGCTACTGCTCCCTTTTATAGCCACCAAAATGACTCTAAGAACACATGTTTTTGAATTTTGAAATAGATGTGGAGATTGTCTGCTTATCTAAGATGAGATAAAATCTTATCTTATTCATTTCAAAATAGATTTTACCATGGATGAAGATGGGAGAGAGATTTCTATTTTATTGTGTGTTTTTTTCTCCCTACTTCTGTATTCGTGTTATCTAGTGGCTGCTTATTTCTACTACTGTTGTTTGTTGGCTAATATGTTGCATTTCGTACATTCGGTGGGCTTCTGGCTTCTTATTTTTCTGGCCTTCCTTCTATGTTGTGTTTCTTTTGTCTGCTAGTGATGTGCATTTCTCTCTTAGTTGTTGGTTCTACTGTGTGCTACATTTTTACTCTTGGTCTCCATTGTATTTTACGTTTTCTGGTTCCTCTACTGCATTGTCTCTAGCTCCTTGATTGGTCTCCTATGCATTTTCAGCTTTGTGGGATGTTGACATTTCACTACTCTGCTGTTATCATTTTTCTCAGTTATTTTATACTGGGGTTGTGCGTTTTGGTTTTACAGTTGTTATTTTGTCTCCTTTTTTACAACCTTTTTCTTAGAATTTAAAAAATTCATTAAGGAAAATAAGTAGTGTACATCTTTGGGGTGGGTCTCTCCCATGTGAGATAAAACAATTAGGAATACTAAGCACACAGTTGAAACAAAATGGTGATGTTTACAGACCTAAATGGAATCTGTACGATGCCATTTAGCAATTAGGGTATAACAACCCTCTCCTTTCTTGAAGCTTCAAACAAATTACTTTATTTGGATGGGAGGAAGATAACGCTCTGGAGGCGTGGCATTGCGAAGGCAACACCGTGACTTCTACTGCTCGTTTCTCCGCATAATGGGAGATCTCAACTCATGTATGCATATTCAACTCGAATAACTTCAACTTTAAAGAATATGTGAATCTCCACATATTAATGAACTACTTGTTATTAGGGGATTGGAGGGGACAATAGTGAACCTACATATAAGACTCAGTTAGAGAGGTACTAGATCGGAGGGAGGTACTCCAAATGCATTCTGATTCTTACAAGTGAGTCCAGATCCTCCTATTCTTCAATAGTCTCCTTCTTTCATGAGTAGGTGAAGAATCTGCTTGAAACCCAAGAATAGATATGCATGAGAAGCTTTCTTCTTTTCGATAACCTAGATTGCATGAAACACTTTATAGAATACCGTGATTTATAAATAGACTTAGAGGACTATATTCTCCATAAGAGAGCCATTCCTATATTGCAGTGTTGGTCGCGTTGATTTATAATTAGTTGTTCCCTAATGTTAGTAATGGAGAGTTCTATAAAAGAGACTAGAGTGTTAGATCTCTCTTTAAACCTCTTATCATTTCTCTCGTTCCAAATTGCTTGAAGACATGTAGCTACAACGACTATAAATATATCCCTATCATATTTTGAGATATGCAGATGAGGTATCTCCAGTAAGATATCCATGAGGCTACATTAATTAAAACCAGGGCCACATAGACTAGAAATTCTAGCCTAAAACTCCTTAGAGAAATCACATTTAAAGAAGAGATGATCCCTAGTTTCATCCTTTAGGTTGCAAAGAATACAAATATTAGAAGAGGATAAGAATTTCAGCCTATCCATAGTGCTGATCCTATTCAACACAACTAGCCAAAGAATAAAACTTGCATTAGGTCTAAGAACTTTGCTCCATATCAGGGAATACCATTCTACTCTTGTAACTACCCCATCCCTCAACATTTTCACTTCCCTGATAGTAATTTATGAAACATGAATCCCATCTCGTAAGTGTACATCATTCTCCCCAAGGCTTCTATATTATAGAATAGGCGAAAGTCTAATTTCTTCTGAGGATAGCATCCACTTGTCATTTCTAATTATTTTATAAAGCTTAGCTCTCTTAAGGAACCTTCCTAATAAAGATCTTACTAACTGATTATGAATTAAAGCCCCGTTACCTGTCCAGTCATCATACCATAGAGAAATCATTTCCCCTGCCCCTATTTGACAAGTTATGTACTGATGAATTTCTTCCCTCAATCTAAGAATTTAGTTGAAGAACCAAGAGTAACTGTCTTCGATTCTTAGAGCCCAAAGACTCTCACCTTTTAATATATAGTTGTGAATCCATTTAATCCACAATGATTGTTTTCCACTTAGGATTCTCCAAATTCTTTTGGTCATAAGTAAGTTGTTTTTCTTTGATTGACTCTAAACCTAACCCCTACCTCCCTAGGTTGATAGATATGCTTCCAACTCACTTTTTGCAATTCCTTTCTCACCATTGTCGTTTCCCCATAGAAACTGCTTCATTATCTTTTCAACAGTTTTAATAAGCCCTTTAGAGAGGAATAAGTAGGAACACCAGTAAATTTACACTGACATGATTACCTAACTTCAAAAGCTGAAGTTTCCCTCCATAGGACAGGGCTCTATTAGTCCAAGACCAAATATTTCCTAAATTTTTTCTATTAAAGGGACACATTCATAATATCTAAGTCTCTTGGATGAGATAGGAATGCTCAAATATTCAAGAGGAGGATCTTTGTTTTCCATGCTAGTGCTTGTGAAAAGGAGTTAGAAAGGTGAATAGCACTTTTGGAAAGTATGAAATAACTTTTATAGAGATTGGTACTCGGTCCAAATAGCTCCTTAAAAGTGTTGAGAGTACTCATCAGTAGGGAGATTGAATGAACATTAGCCCTCCTTAGAAGAATAAAATCATCTGCAAATCATAAGTAAGTTAGTGAAAGCTTCTTACATCAGAAATGGTATCTAAATTTGGAGTCATTAGAAATGTTGTGCTTTAGCATTAGGGTGAGAACCTCTATGCAAATTAGGAATAGTTAAGCAAAAAGAGGATCCCCTTGCCTACGTCCTTTTTTTCCTTTAAACAACTATGTGGGGCTTCCATTAATCAATATTCTATAGGAGGCAGTAATGCATTCTTGAATTCACCTAATAAACCTATGAGGAAAATTCATAACCTCCATAGTCTGCAGTAGAAATCTTCAGTTCACACTATCAAAAGATTTTTGTATATCCACTTTAATTGTACAGTTTTGAGGAGTTTTGCTATGATTGTACCCTTTTAAAAACCCCTGCAATAAAAGAATATTATCCCCAATATTCCTACTACTTATAAAACACCTTGATTCTCACTGATGAGTAAGTGTAGAACCTCCTTCAACCTATTTGCCAAAATCTTGGCGATGATCTTATAAAGGAAATTAGTACAAGATATAGGTCTGAAATCACTCCACGTGGACTGGTTGGAAACCTTAGGGACCAGACAAAGAAAGTTCTTGTTAATCTCTTTAAGCAAGACATCATTTCGGAAAAACTCCTGTACAGCCTCTTTAACTAATCTCCCTAAGCTACTCCAAGCTTTTTAATAGAAAACCCCATTTAATCCATCTGGTCCTGGAGCCTTAAAGTCATTCATGTTAAAAACCACCTTCTCTATTTCCTAATCCATAACAGGTCTAATTAGCAAAGAAGCTTCATGTTTAGGAATCTTAGCTATAACCAAATGCCTAAGGTCTGCCCAATTCTTGCAGAGGGACCTTCTGTGTCTATCAGATTTTTATAAAATTTTGTGGCTTCCTTTGCAATTCCATCTTGTCCAAATACAATCTCACTAGCTTCTATTTTTGTAAAAGTGATTCTATTTACATTCCTTCGAGTTAACACTAAATTGAAGAAAAACTTAGTGCATTTATCCCCATCCTTAATCCAATTAATTATGGCTCTCTACTTTAATAAATAAAATTGATTATCCACCATTTGCAAATAGGACTTAAGGGCTTCCTTTTCAGCTATAGTAGTGTACAATCCATAGGGTTAGCTATAACCAAAGATTTCTAAATTTATGATAGCATGTTTCTTGCTGTTTCTATCTCTTTTGAGGAGTTCTATCCTCTCTTTAAATTTAACAACTTTAATTCCTATTTAATAGCCTTGATCTTTTACAAACAAATGTACCACTGAGAATCATAGATTTCATACTCCAAACACTTCATAATTTCTTCTTAAAAGCACTTTATATTAATCAGAAAATTGTTGAATCTGAAAGGGTGATGGATTCTGGTTGTTTTAAGCAAGTTATCAACCTTTATAGGGGTATGATCAGAAATTCCTAGGTCTAGGAAATTGGCTGAGCTTCCTGAAAAAGTATTTAACCATTCTATAGTAACCATAGCCCCATCCAACTTTTTCTTGGTGAGCCAATTAGTGCTTTGTTTGTTGGACCAAGTAAACCTATGACCTTCAGATTTTAAATATGTTAATTCCACCTCCTGCATACAATCGAGCATATCATAAGTGTAGTTGAGTTCATTATAGTTTACTTTCGCCTCTGATCTGAAATGATTGGTGTTAAAGTCCCTACCAACAAACCATAGAACACTAACCGATGCCTTGAGTCTTTGAAGAGAAGTCCATAGCTCAGTTCTTTGAAACACTGTGTTAAAACTGTAGACAAAAGTAACTAAAGCACAAGAATTTTCCATTTTGAAGTTAAGCTTTGAGTAGATAAATTACTTGCTAGTTTCCAGAACATTCACTTCCAAGAGATCACCATCATAAACAATAATAATCCTTCCACAGGTATGACATTGGTGGTTTGTGAGAAACTGTCATTTGCTACGCAAACAACTTAATTTATTCAAATTTGCCTCTCTAATTTTTGTTTCCAATAAACAAAATAACAAAGCTTTTCCTTTTGAACAAAATCCCTTACTGTATTAAGTTTAGAAGGGTTGTTTATTCTTCTTACATTCTAGATAATCAGGGTCATATGAGATTACTTTAACCTTTTGAGCCTTTACTACTACTCCTATTGCTTTTCTGAGAGATAAACTATTTAAATTGTTCCTCCTGAGTAACTTCACTCTGCAGTTCTGCCATCTGTTGGTTTTGCTCATTCTGTTGGATAACATTTGGATTATTCTCACTAATTTTCATTTCATTCTCCCCCTTATTCCTTAGTGACTTACTTAAGTCACTCAATGAATTATGATGAATTCCTCCTTGTTGAACTAAATCTGGACTATTTTCCTCTTAAACACTCTCCCTATTTTTAGGTGGTTCCTTTTTAACCTGAACCATTTCATGGTTATTTGATACTTGTTTTGCTTCCACCCAATCTTTGTTGTCTTATGAATTAATCTTTTGCATACCCATCACCTCTCAATAGTCTTCTCTAGTGAAAACTCTCCCCGTAGGTTTCCATTCTTTACCTTGTGCTTTCGGGTTTCCAATGGTATGTGACCATAACTTTATCCTCTCTGAGCAAATGTTCATCTGCCAACCTTAGGATAGGGGTGTTGTCTTTCATTTCCTTAGAAATATCCATACTCACATATAACCATGCAAATCTAACTATTTTCCTCAAAGCAGTGTTTTCATCTATACAAATTGGTTACAAATTGGTTTTCCTAAGTAAATAGCTAGCATACTCAAACTCTTAGTTGCCCTATAAACCAAAGGAATGTTATGGATATTCACTCATAAAGGAATGTTTTTCAATTTAATTTTTTATAATTCCATGCCCGGTTGCCAATTTTGAAGAAATAAAGGAAGTTGAGAGATGTGCCAAGGGCCTTCTTTAATTATCGTTTGAACTTCTGATTTTGAGGAGAAGGTAAAGATTAAGTTATCCTCCTCAGTTAGCATCACTTCTATTAGACCTCTCCCTTTTCCAGTTTCTCTAGGTCTATACTTGTATCATTGGAAAAGTAGGCCTTTATCTAAAAAAAAACCAATAAGCACAGCTTCCCATGTCCTAGCACCTTCCTGCAGAATGTTTAGATTAGGAGCCACCATTAGCTTGCCTTCAATCTTAACATATAGACTGTAAATCAAGGAAGAGGCAGAATTGTCACCCACAACCTGTTTCCAGGTCTTTCTAGCTCCTTTAATATGCTAAAACTCACTGATAGATATAGAAGGTTTAGGAGGAATGACCGAAGTTGAGGGAGGAATAGTTGTAGAGAGGGATGGAGAAGAGGAGTGGGCTTTAGAATGTTGAGCAGGGGATGAGGGAGTAGAATGCAGAATTGGGGAAGTAGCTAGTATAGTGGTAAACTGTAGTGATAGGAAATCAGTCTCCAATTTGGATTTGGAAACTAATGATGTTTTGTTTTGCAGGTCATCAAAGGAAGAATAATGCTAGAAAACAAAAGGAAAATGATGGATAAGGGTACCCAAATGAAGGAAATGAAAAGAAAGAAAGTTGAATGTTTCAGATCTAAGGTTAGGGTTAGATGTGAGCACAAGGTGTTAGAGTTTCTCTCACATCTCTCCCGAGTTGATAAGTTAGCCTTAGCTTGAACCACGAGTCGATAAGTCACAATCATTTTGGTTACTTGGTTCCTGGAATTTTTTTCTCTCCTCTTTCATGCTACGTTTAATTCTTTTGTCCCGCATTTTATCTCCTTAGGGATAGTTGTCAAATGAATTGTGGTTTAGGATTTAATTTGTTAAGTATTTTGTGTTAAATTGAGTGTTGAGTGTGTGTTTATATGATAATTGTGTTAGTTTATATGTTTAAGTTTTTTATGGATTAGTATGAGTCTTTGAGCTTAATTGTTATATTTTTGAGGTACCTTGATGGGTTTGTTAGTGTTTCAGGGTAAACGGTCAAGAGCAGAGAAGATTCGAGGAGTTTTCGAGCCAAAGGCATAACCCACGATTGTGCACAGGGCTACGATCATGAGAAATAAGGGTGAGTTAGAGCAGCCAGGCCATGATCGTGCACAGGGTGCATGGACGTGACAGCAAGTTTCCATTCAAGCTACAATCATGCACATTAGGACATGATCGTGACACAAAAGGTTTAAGAGGTAGATAGGGCCATGATTGTGGCCTGGATCAGGCTGAAGAAAAAACTTAAATTTCACAAGATCTTTTAGACCAACTTTGACCTAGAGCGCCCAAAGTCCAAATAAAACATGATGGGATAGATGCAGCAGTTTGGAGAATCTAAATAGAGAGCTTTCATGCCACCAAATTTTAAGAGAAAGCCTAGAGAGAAATCGAGAGATTAAGGAAGGAGACAAAGGACGAGAGACACGGAGACGAAGCTTGACACGACGTACTTCCCGAAACAGGTGGTTTCCCACAGTCACTGCCTCCACGATCCGTTCCAACAGTAGTTTCTTTGTTTATTTCAATTTTATTTATGTATGAAATTGGGATATTTATTGAAATTACTATTGTTAGGTGTTGATTATTATCTATACTCACCTTCAGGTTTTCAATTCTTGAGATTAATAAAGATTAATTGGACGCACTTCTTTTGATTTAATTGTAATTCAATTTCTACTTATACTAATTTAGCAATAAACTGAGAGGGTAAGCCAAGTAAAAATAATCAATTTGAGATAACAAGAGTTAGGTGAATTGATAGGTAAAGAATTGGATCGAACCGATAAAGTCATGTAATGAGAGATCGAGCATAGATTCTCGATAGTTTAATAGATAACTTAGGACTAATTTAGGTTTTGAGGCAATCGCAAATCGAGAGATCATGATTCCACAATCTAAATTAGGGATCATTAGTTAGGGTTAAAAATTATAACTTGATAGAGAGTAATTCACCCTAGGACTGTCTAAACCTATTAAGTCGAGAATTGCATAATTGATTAGGTTTTTGCTAATTTCGAAGAATTCCCCTTTCTCTCATGTGATAGTTTCTAGGATAGTTTGGGATTGGTTGTGTGGTTTGTTTTCATATTTAGATTTCTTTAACTCAACCTTGAAATTAATTGTTTGATTAATTTATTTTTTGCACTATTTTATTTCTTTTGAATTATTGTAGTTTAGTGCGACCTTAGATTTTAGGACTAGTTACCCTCCTCAAAATTTAGAAAGGTTATAGATATTAAAACTTAACGCGTGTAACCTTGCGAACAAGTTATTTACATCGTTGCCAGGGAAGGCAATTTGGTCTTATAGTTTAAGGCATTATAGTGGTTTTTAATTTTTGCTTGTTTTTCATTCATTTTAGGAATCGTGCTCTTGCATAAACACAAGAGTCACGAGAGGTTCAAGTCGTGTAGTGGAGAAAATAGATTTATATATCACACAATTATAATGAAGCACTTAAGAAAGCTCGACGAGAGGAAAATCAAAAGCTAGGAAAATCACAAATGGTCGAGGAATTTCAGAGAAATATTGATCAAGAAGCTAATCAAGGATTGCAGTAGAGGGCCCTCATTGACTTTATGAGGCCAAGGTTCAACCCATTAAACCAAGGAGTGGCTAGGCCACCTAATCAAGTAGCCTCATTCGAAATTAAGCCAACCCTCCTAAACATGCTTCAGTAGAACGTCCAATTTTACAGATTGGAGAATAAGGACCAAACGTGCATATCGTGAATTTCCTCAAGATCTGTGATACTTTCTATTATCACCAGATGTCGGAGGACACTATTAGGATTAGGTTGTTCCCCTTCATAATTAGAGATAAAGCGAAGGCTTGGTATCATTCACTGAGCCCCACTAACATTACATTGTGGTAGCAGCTTGTGCGTGCCTTTCTAGACAAGTACTTCCCATTGACGAAGACCACAAAGATTATAAAGGAAATCACCAATTTCCAACAAGGTGATGTGTTGGA
>JANZXP010043396.1:0-12017 GCA_027576715.1 Erythroxylum flavicans | reverse complement strand
AATGAGCCCTATATGGGACAGTTTAGGCACTCGGTCACAACAAAGTAATAATTGGAAAGTGAGTCTCATGGGCATTGTATATGCATAATATAAATGATTAAATTGAAATAAAAGTGAAATGTGAGCTGTGTGATGTGTGAATAATATGTTATGTGACTGGGTGAGCCATCGATAATGGTCACTCACTGAGTTCGCAAAACTCATCCAAAATTTGCGACTATTTTTCAGGACTCCGAAGAATACCCCGTTAGGCAACGGGAGTATACCTATTGCATGCAAGTGAGGGATAGAAGTCAGGATCAGCTCGCGTCTGCATTGTATTCCTTTATTTTCTACTGAATTGTATTTTCTGCAAATTTTTGTACCTTTATAATTGAATATTACAGTTTGTAATAATTTTTGGGAAATTGGAAATGTTTTGTAATTTTTGTAATGGGCCCAAATAGTTATTGAAAATTTTATTGATTACATTGTTTTGTCGAAAATGGTTAGAAAATAAAATGGGCCGATTTGGTTATCGATTTTCTGTACTTTATGTTTCTGGTTTTAAAAAAATTTATACCAATTTCAGAGTGATCGAGTGCTCTAACATGCCACCCTCGCAGGGCACGAACTCTGATATCACCATCGATGTCGAGTTCGGATCTTCCGAGAGTGGGGTGTTATATGAATTACTTACCTCGTTTACTCATGATCATCATTACGAATGTCGCATTGTTAGTTATTAGTAGCCATTCATTCAAGTAGAATCCTAGCTTTAATGGGAGTCTTCTTACAAAGTGCCCCACCACTTGTCACATCAACCAAACTCCTCTCCATTAGTAGCAGTCCTTCATAGAAATATTGAATGAGAAGTTGCTTCGGAATGTTGTGATGTAGACAACTAGCACATAACTTCTTAAAATGCTCCCAATACTTGTAAAGTAACTCTTTGTTATGTTGCTTAATGCCACAGATCTCCTTTCGAATACTTGTTATCTTTAAGGTGGGAAAATATTTCTCTAAGAATAGTCTCTTCATCTCTAGCCATATAGTTACGAATCCAGTTGGTAACTCAAACAACCAATCCTTCATTGCATCTTCGAGTGAGAACGGGAAGGTTCTCAACATTATTTGCTCATCAGTCATCCCATAAGCCTTCATGCTTAGACAAACCACATCAAGCTCCTTGAGATGCTTATGTGCATCCTCACCTATAAGACCATGAAAATTGGGTAATAAATGTATCAATCCAGACTTTAACTCAAAAGTAACATGTTCAACAAAATTTGGAAACGTAATGCATACAGAATTTTGAATTAAATCTAGTGCAGACAACTCCCTTAAAGTTCTCAGATTTGCGATCATATCTTTAAAATTAGATTCTACTTCTTCAACCAAAGTTGATCTTGCTTCCCTACACAATCTCCACAATGTTCTCTCGATATCTATATTAAGTTACTTAAGTTCTCTATAAGGAGATCTCATAACTATCATACATCAAAACTAACAAACTTCCAAAAGTTAACAAATAATAAAAAGAAACAATTATAAGAAAATATATCCACAAAACACCAACTAAAATTAAAAACAAAAATTAAATTACCATGCTCCCCAAAATGGTGTCAAAATTTGACAGCATGTATCGAGTGCGCTGCAAAATTTACCTGACTCTGCATACTAAAATTTGTAGTTTTGGTAAGTCGAGATCGAATTCACAAACAATGTTTGGTTAATTTCCATAACAAAATTAATGGATGCAAATATAAAAGGGGAGTTTTTGAATTTTAAACAATTTAGAAAATAAAATAAAAGTAAACTATCGAAAACAAATTAAAACAAACACTCAAAAAAACAAGGACTAAAAAATGATTAAAGTGTTAAATATAAGTAAGGTCCAGTTCTTGGGTCAATCTCAGCCTAAACAGGATCAAACATATTTGATTATCTTAACATCTTTACACCTCTCTTCTGACTATTGATTGGAGATTAATAGTATGCTCTTATAATTCCAGTTTTCTTAATTAAGTTACTATCTTTAATTAAACTTAACTATCGAATAACCTAGGATATAATCTCTAGATTCAATTTGGAAGCAACATTATGAAGTGGAAAATGATCAATATAGACAGTAACCACACATGTTTGGGTTATCTAACCTAAGTTATATTGTTCTTAACAATTCAAGACCATTAGAGGCTACTAATAAGCATCAAATGTAATAATTACGAATTACATCCAACATTATAGCATAGGTTCATAGTAGAACAATCAAAATAACATATTAAGATCATCAATAACAACACAACAATCGAAAAAGAGATTACAATGTTAATAGGATGAAATAGCTTAACCCTAACTTGACATTGATATCCTCATTGAACTGGCATCGGGAAGTTAACCTTCCATCTCCTCTTTCAAGCTCCGAGAAGAAAGGTAGTTGTCTCCTTTCTTCATCTTGGAAATTGAGGGTGAACAATTCATAAATTCCACCCAAAACCAAATATGAATAATGAATAACGATCAGGTCTGCCCACTCTCCTATAATGTAAAACTTAGAACTTCCAATAGGTCAATTAATGAAGTTAGTAATTAAAAGAAAATATGGGGCAATGTCTAGTGAAATTTTACCCATTCCTAGGTAAGCATACTAAGGCAATCACCTTAAAAAGTTGGAAGGATTTAAACAAAAATATAAGAGAAGTTGATAATAATATTGCTGAGTAGGAAAGTAGAAAAGAGAAATAGTATGGGAAATCCAAAGAACTAATAAGGGAATACCAACTAAGATTTCCTTACCCAATAAAGTTGTGATAGGAGAAGAAGGATGAATAGTTCATAATGTTTCTATAAGTTTTTAAGAATCTTTATACTACCAACACTTTTGTTGGAACTCTTTCTCATATGCCATAATATGCTAATTTTCTTAAAGAGATTTTAATTAAAAAAAGAGTTATGACGTACTTTTAACTACTATATTGAATGAAGAAAGCTTAGTCATCCTTTATAATAAGCTACTATCAAAATTGAAAGACTCAGATAGATTTACTATTTAATTCATCATTGGAAGTTTATACATTAATAAGGCGTTAATTAATTTAGGAGCTAGTATTCATTGGAAGTTAAGAATGTATGAACTTTAACTAACTAGGATCTATCTACACTTAGCTAATAGTCCATTAAGTATCTTATAGGCATCATTGAAAATGTTTTGGTTGAGGTTGAAAATTTCATTTTTAGATTTGGAAGAAGATATTAAGGCAGACCTTTCTACCTTTCTAACTTTCTACCTATCTAAAGGCTTAGATAGACTTTTCCTTACTACAATAAAAGCTATAATAAATATCAATGGAGGAAAATTAACTTTTATGGTTGGTGAGGAAAAAGTTAATTTACAATTTCAAACACAATATAATACTCCATTTCAGGTGATTATTCTGACAATCCCATAATTGATTAGACAATAAAATGTTTTTTTCTTTTGAGGAATCATACACATGAAATGAGAGAAAATTGACCTAAAAATGAAGAATTAAATGAGTAAGTAGGCTATTTGAAGGCAAATAAACACCTGCTAATAAGAAAGGATCATAAAGATGACATGAAATTAACCTAACAAAAATTGAGTCCATTAATTGAAGAAAAACTAGACCTAGAATTAAGAAAACCACCTATGCCTCTCCAATATTAATTTTTAAAGGAGAAATAAAAGTTATCGATGATAATTATATTTAGATTATCCAACAAAAAAATAGAAAAGTTTTTATTAACATTAAGGGTATATAAAAAGTTTTTAATATAAAGGAGATAAGTCTTTGTAATTATACCCATAAAATCTTGATTGAAGGAGTGCAAAAATCTATAGTACTACCTTAAAGGAGATTGAATTAAAACATGAAAGTGTTTATGAAAGCCATATTATTGAACTAGACAAAAGTATGATTTATCATATTTCTAATAGCTCTTAGTTAATTCTTATATAGGTAGTAGAAAAGAAAGAAAGGATGGAACTAGTAAAAAATGAGAATAATGAATTTAATCTAATGATAGTTATCATTTGGTGGAGTGTGTGTATTGACTATAAGAATTAAATGATACAATGTGCAAAGATTATTTCCCTCTTCAATTCATTAATCAAATGCTTTAATGAGACTCAGGGAATATGTATTATTATTTCATTGTTGGAAACTCAAGTTATTTTCATAATTTAATTGCACATAAGTATCAAGAAAAGACTACCTTTATGTGCTCATGTGAAATATTTGCTATTAGAGAACTTTTTTGGATTATATAATTCACTTGCAACTTTATTGAAGAGAATGATGGCTAATTTTAAGGATATAGTTAAAGAATGACAAAGGTATTTATGGAAAAATTTTCAATTTTTTACGATTGAAATTACCAATTCCTTTATAACTTAGAGATGATACTACAAAGATGTCAAGAAACTAATCTAGTGCTATATTTAAAAAAGTGTCACTTTATGCTACAAGAGAGCATACATCATATTGATAATTGACTCATCAAATTAATGACTTAGACAAAGAGTTCCCATATTCCATTTAATTAGCATGCATGCAGAATGGGCACGGAGAAAAAGAAGTATTGTTGGGGCTTTAAATCACATATATAAGAATTAAAATGGACAAAAAATGTTGAAGGATTTTAAAATTTACCACCATTTACATTAGCTAAGGCACTTAGGAGTTTCTTGGGACGTACTGACTTCTCCAAAATAGTTTGACCCTTAAATCAATTTGGTTAACAAGTATGTGACATTTAATTTTTCATTAGCCTATTTAAAGGCCTTTCCAACTTTGAAGAAAAGGTTGATCACTACTTGCGCTAAAGTAGCACTAGATAAAAATGTGCACTTTTTGTTAATGTGTCATATAAATAATTATTGTTTTGGAATAGTGCTTAGACAAATTAACATTTTCAACCAATATGCTATGCTAGAAAAACTTCATCAAATTCAAAGGAAAATTATATAACCACTAAAAAGGATTTTTAGATGTAGTATTTGCATTTAAAGATTCAGATCTTACATAATATTGTCTCAATTTATAGTCTACAAAAATCATTCGACATTAAGGTACATTATATAAAAAATGATGCAAAACCAAGACTTAATAGATAGATTCTTTTTTGTAGGAAATCGATCTTGAGATTAGAGAAAGGAAAAAAATGCCATAACGAACCATATATCTTGTCTAGAAAATCTAAACTTACAGGAGCTAATAGAAAAAGATGTAGATAACACCTTTCTTGACGAACAATTATATATTATAATGGTATATGGTCCCCTTCCTTGATTTTTTTATTATGCCAAATACTTACCAGTAGTTATTCTATTTAAAACGTCCTATATTAGTAAAAGAACATATTATTTCCAATTTGAAGTACTAAAGAATCACTCTTATTTCAAATTTACAAATATCAAGTTTTGAGATGATGCATATTACAAGAGGATATGGAATCCATAGTATGTCATTGTCATTCAGGGGAGCAAAACGTCATTTTGGAGTCAGCAAAACTACAAATTTTTTTTGCAAGCATGTTTTCATTATCCAAGTATTTATATAAGGATGCTTACATAAATATGAAATTTTACAATTGTGAAGGGGCAGGTAATATATCTCGAAAACATGAAAATTTTCTAATAAATACTCTAGTCTGCAAATTATTTGATGTATGAGGAGTTAATTTCACTAATCCACTCCTAAGTTCATTTAGAAATAAGAATATATTCATGGAATGAAAAATCTTTGAAAGAAAATAAAATTTTATTTTTAAGGTCATACAATTTCCCTTCTTTCTTCCTAATAAAGGCTTAATAGACAATATTTCCTATGTCTGGTGCATTTTGTTTGTCTATTTAAGAACTTTTTATTATTTTTGGTACTTAATTCGTTCCTACTATATTTTCAGGTTTAATTTTTTTCATAGGTTGAAATGATAAAAAATGGGATGAAATTGAGGCAAAAAACTGAAAGATTAAAGATATCTTTGAAGGAAACGTTCTTATAGAGGTGGACATGGCTATGTCCTTACCTTTGTACCATCCTAGAATCATCTTTCTATGTAATTATCAAAGAAATGAAGTTTGAATGAGGGACATGGTCATGAACATAGCTATGTGGGTGATCATGTCTACTCCTCCCCTAATTTTAAAGTTATAAAAGGGAAAAGAAAAGAAAAAAAGAGGTTGGAAATAGGCTCAAGAAAACAAAAGTTAATAACACAGTATGATAGAAAGAATGAAGAATAAGCAAAAAAAAAAAAGATTTGAAGTGGATTATCATCAATCTAAAGTGGACTTCATAAACCTTTGTTGGTACTTAGATTAGATAAACTCCAGATAGACCTTATAATGATTTTGTTTTAATTTAATTATTCTTGAATTAGCATTTTTTAACTAGATAACATAAAGATGATAAGTATAAGTAATTATCTTTATTGTAAGATCAATTTGTACTCGCCATTGCTAACTACAGTTGCATCATGCACTTACAGCTAAAAATAAAACATCGTCAAGTTTTTGGTGTTGTTTTTAGAGACTATGATATCAAGAAAACCTTATTTTTATTAATCTATCCATTTTTCTTTTCTTTTTAGGTAGTTTTTATTTCTTTTCTTTTAATATTCATTTATTTATTTTATAGCTCTCTTGTTCTTATGTTTATAGCTTATTTCCAAGATACCACCATACACAATTGACAAATGAATAGGACATTATTCTCAGGGTGAATATAAAGCTTGGAATGAGAGGCATGACATCATGTACTCGAAAGTTCAACTAATATTATAACGTGTTGTATATTTGTGGGGTGATCACACTAATCATCAAATTTAGGCACTATATGAGAGAGCATCTAATTTGCAGGGAGAACTGTCTTCAAGATATATCATACTAGAATACTTATAATCTAGACTAGAGCAGTTATTATAACTTTGTATGAAATTAACATCTAAAGAATGTTCTCATAAAATTCACTAAGTCAACTAGAGGGCACTGTTTATAAAACCAAAGAGCCAAGTGTTTTATCTAAATACCCTAAGCCAAATTTGGTGGATCATATGAATATGATAATATTATGGAATGAAGAAAAAGTAAAGGTTGAAGACATAGGGGGAAACTACTGCTAAAGAAGAGAAGGAAGATGAAGAGGAGAAAACGGCTATTGAGGAATTATCAATAGAAATCTTAAGTGTGAAGGGCTTTTTCTTCCTGTAGAATAAACTGTGAAATTCAATCAAAGATTTAAGTGTTTTATTATTCTTCGTTAATTGACAATTTGTTGTTGAAAAGAGCATTACTGGATTTACTTGGTTTTATTAATTTCATATCCTATGTTTTTATTATCTTATAGTATGTGCCCTATTTTAAAGCTAGTTAACCCTTATGTAGGAAAACAAATGGAAGCAAGTTGTTGATTATATATCCAGGTTGAAGAAGGATTTGTTGAGAAGTCCAGTTATAAGAACCATAAAGAAGTCCTAGTTAAAAGGCAACCAAATAATTAGATGTTTTTGTTCTAATTTAGTTTGTAGGATTTTCATTAGTAGTTTAGTTATTTTCATAATTTTATTTTTATGGTGTTCCATAGGTTATGAATGCAACATCACTATTTGTATTATAGTAAGGAATATTTCACCATCACTGGATGGATGCTAATGACAGTAAACAAGGATGGAAATCTTTTTTCTATTAGGGAGTACTATTTATCCTCAAACCTCCTTTATTTTTTCATATTTTTCATTTTCCTTGCATATTTTGTATATTAAGGATAATGTACTACTTAACCATGAGGCAGGGACTTAACAATCAAGCTTGTCAATTTTATTATAATTACTTTAATAATAAATAATTTGATGCATTTTTTAAAGAGGATGTTGAACAAGAAGAGTCATTATGAATTTAATGGTGACACATGTGCCACCCCCATGACATAGATGGTGACTAATTTCTAGCACTCTCTTTTTTACATATACTCTTCATCTTCATGCATTTTCTTGTCTCCTCTTACTCTAATTCTTCTTCTTTTTGTTTCATGAAGACAAGAATGTGAATCTCAACAACACAACTCAAAGATTGTGCTTTTGACTCACTTTAGTTCTTTTGCTTTTGAATTGTACCTAAAATCAAATGTGAACTAAAACGAGTATCTTAAGCATTTATATATTATTAATCACTAAGTGTTATGGATTAAATGTATAAACAATTAAGCACATATCATCAATGGAATTTGATAGGGAGTTATTCATTTTAACATCTTTTATGCAATGAAACATCCTTAAAATGATCATTCTGTTTTCTCTATTGATGTGATTAATCCCATAGTGTAGGAAATGTTTAAATTATATTGCAAGAATCAATTGGAAGCAATCTTGATAAAGCACCAAGAATTAGAAGCCACTAATGATGTTAAGTTGGGAGAAGAGCTGATTGAGATGACAACTTCCTTTTAGTCATTAGAAACCTCTCCCATAAGGTATAAATTAGCTTCCAAACAATTAACTAAATCTTAAAAGAAGTTATTACCTTCTAATGCGCAGGTACCTAATGTGGAGTTGAAATCACTACACAGCCACCTGAAGTATGCAAATTTGGGAGATAAATTGACCCTACTAGTCATCATTTCATCATTGTTAACTTTTGAACAAGAGGATAAATTGGTTCAAATGTTGAGAGAGCATCAGAAGGCTATTAGATGGACAATTGCACATATTTGAGGAATAAGCCCTTCTATATGCATGCTCTATATTTTATTAGAGGAGGATGCCAAGTTTACAAGGTAAAATCAATGTAGGTTGAATCCTCTAATGATGGAAGTAGTAAAGAATGAAGTGTTGAAGTTTCTTGATGTTAAGGTTCATTTACTCAATCTATGATAGTAAGTGGTGTAAGTATAGTTCAAATGATTCTAAAAAAATATAAAATTAATATAGTGGCTAATTAGGAAGCTAGGTTGGTTCCCACTCTGTCCAAACCAAGATGTGAGCATGCATTGACTAGAGAAAATTGAATATGGCAATTTGTAAAGATCATTTTTTCCTCCCATTTATTAATCAAATACTTGAAAATTTGGCTAAATTTGAGAATTATTGTTTTCTATGTGGCTTTTCAAGTTATCTTTAGATCCTGATTGCACTAGAGGATCAAGAAAAGGTCACATTTACATGCCCATTTGCTACATTTGCTTACCAAAGGATGCCATTCGGATAATGCAATGCACCTGTCACCTTCCAAAGATGTATAGTAAGTATTTTCTCTGAGTAAGTTAAGAAAATCATAGAGTTATTTATGGATTACTTTAGTGTTTATAGTTCTTCTTTTAATGAATGCTTAGAAAATCTTACTCGTATCTTAGAAAGTTATATTGAAACCAATCTTTTACTTAGTTATGAAAAAGGTCATTTTTATGGTAGATCAAGGTATAGTTTTAGGGTATTTTATAACTTCTAGGGGTATAGAAGTAGATAAGTTTGAAATTGATCACATTTCTACCTTACCTTACCCCTCAAATATTTAGGAAGTTTGTTCTTCTCTTGTTTATATAGGTTTTTACCTCATATTCATCAAAGATTTCTCGAAGATAGCCTTACCTTTGTGCAATCTATTACAATAAGATTTTTTTTAGATCGATGACAAGTACAAGGAGGATTCTAATTAACTTCCAAATTGGAAACTCCCCTTTGAGATCATATATGATGCAAGTTATTATTTAATGGGGGCGGTTCTAAGGAAAAGAGTGGGTAAAGTTTCGTATGCCATCTGTTAGACTACAAAGACTTTGAGTCTAACTTAATTAAATTATTCTGTAACTAAAAAGAACTTTTATTTGTGGTTTTTGCTTTAAAGAAATTTCGACCATATTTTTTAGGTGCTAAGTTTATTGTTTATTCTAATCATGCATCATTGAGGTACTTACTCATGAAGAAAAAAGAAAAGCTAATGTTGATTAGATGGATTCTCCTCCTTTAAGAGTTCGACTTAGGGGTAAGAGATAAGAAGGGGGCAAAAAACGTAGCTGCTGATCATCTAAGTCGTTTAGTTCGAAAGACTGAGAGGAACATTTCCAGATGAACAACTATTTTCTACTAATTTGAAACCTCCATGGAACAAATTACCTATTAATTTTTTAAAGGCTCAGAGAGATAAACTAAAGAATGAATCTAAGTACTATGTTTGGGACGATCCATATCTATGGAGGCACTGTGCAGATCAAGTCATAAAAAGGTGCATGCTTGAGAGTGAGACACCTTTGATCTTAGCCTTTTGCCATTCTTATGCTTATGAATGACACTTTGGGGTAAAAAGAACTACCCATAAAGGTTTAAAGAGTGGTTTTTACTAGCTCTCATTGTTGAATGATGCATATATCTTTTGCAGATCATGTGATAAGTACCAACAGATAGTTAACTTATCCTGTAAAAATCAAATGCCATAAACTCCCATTCTTTTTTGTGAAATTTTTATGTTTGCCGTATTGATTTTATGGGATCTTTTCTCTTTCTTTTATGGGTTTTATATGTTACTTATAGTTGATTATGTCTCCAAGTGGGTGGAAACTAAAGCCACCAATACTAATGATGCTAAATTTGTTGCAGTTATTGTCAAATCTAACATCCTTTCTAGGTTCAGGATGCCAAAGGCAATCACATGCGACAGGGGAACCCATTTCCACAATAGGGTGATGGAAATGTTGTTTAAGAAATATTACATCATATACAAGGTTTCCTCCTCCTACCATCCGCCGAACAATGGCCAAGCTGAGGTGTCCAATTGAGAAATTAAGTCAATCTTGGAGAAAACAGTTCAGTCTAATAGAAAGGATTAGAGTGTGGGACTAGAAGATGCGTTATGGGCTTATAAGACAGCTATAAGATTCTAATCAGGATGCATCCATATAAACTAGTTTTTGGAAAGTTGTTTCATATTATAGTGGACTAGCAATATAAGACGTATTGGACCATAAGGCAATGCAATATGAATTTTGATGACTTGTGAGTGTATAGGCAATTGCAATTGTAGGAGCTGAAGGATATGTGAAATGACTCTTATCAGGATGCAATGATATATAAGAAAATGCCAAGGCTTTTCATGACAAGATGATCTCAGGGAAAAGCTTTGTTATAGGTCAAAAAGTGATTGTCTATCACTTTAGCCTCAAATTATTCCCATGTAAGTTGCATTCCTATTGGGTTGGTCCATTTATGGCAGCTTATGTTTTTCCTTTTGGTGCAATAGAGATACAAAGTTTGAAAATAGAAAATACATTCAAAATGAATGGTCATTGCCTAAAGCCACACTATGAAGGCTTTGAAACAGGGAATGTGGAAGTGGTAATGCTTGAAGAAGAAAATTGTTGGACCTCATTTTTGGAGCCCAACATCAGACATGGGATTATGAAGCTTGAGCGGGGAGGAAGGCTGAGAATTTAGAAATTTAAAAAAAAAGTCCTTTGGAAGCAAAAGCGGGCTTCGCCGCGGCAAGTTGTGGTTTTACCGCAATGAACATATTGGAAAATCCCCTTGAGCCATCGGGAATTTTATGCTGCGACGAGTGATTGAACTTTGCCGCGGCAAGCCTGAAATTTTTATGTTCGCTGCAGCGAACTCACCATGCCAACAAGATAAAGAACTTCAGGTTAATTACGCTGCGACGAACTCTTGGCTTTACCATAGCGAAAACCCCTATGGCAGAACCCACAACCCAAAATGTCCTATCTTACTACATGTCAACTTAAAAACCACAAACAAGTTCTTAAAAACTTAATCTCATTTCTATAATCGGATACTTTGTGAAAACAAGAAAAATCATGGACAAATCCAAACACATATTTCATTTATAACAAAAGACATAATTTTTACAAAGCTTTAATGGCATTTCAAGCTATAATACATCAGTTGAGTTAGAGAACCAAAAATACAAAATAAATTTGAACTACCAGAACTTGAAATGCGGCTAAAGCCTTGAATTCCCAAAAATCTAACTTAAAAATACAAAAGTATGCCAATTCGGAGTGATGCCA
>JANZXP010043309.1:0-12020 GCA_027576715.1 Erythroxylum flavicans | reverse complement strand
AAAACCTACCGAACTTGTAAATAGCTTGACTTTTCATGAACACGTACTTAGGAGTAGTTACATAGTTTAAATGACCAAAGAATTATTAATATATGTGTTCAATTGAAAAGGAAGCATAACTTGATATTTGGTTTTGATTAATATGTATGTTTAGTCCACAGCCCCTAGATATGGATTTTGCATGTTAATAATTTGAAATAACTTGAATGTTTGTGTTTAAAGTTAAATCTATTTCATGAAGTTGAAGTCATTATCTCATTATTGCATTATGTGCTTTGTGATTTTAGTGTGTTTGTTGCTTTGTTTGCTTGAGGAACAAGTAAATGTTTAAGTGTGGGGATGTTGATAAGTGTAAATTGCATCATGTTTTAGGGCTTAGTTTGGTATGAATTTAATTGTTAATTAAATCGTTTAGTGTGTGTTTAGGTTAGAATTGTGTTAGTTTGTTAATTTTTTGTGTTTAAGTATTTTTATAGGATAGTACAAGTCTTTGAGCTTAAATATTATGTTTTAGAGGTAACTTGATGTGTTTGTTAGTATTTCAAGTCAACATCAAAGAACGGAGAAGTTTCGGAGACATTCGGGCCAAAATAATAGCCCACGATCGTGACAGAAGCACTAGAGTTAGCCTACAATCATGGCCTACATACCACAATCATGACACAAGCACAGGACATGGCCCACGATCATCGCCTGCATGCCACCATCGCAACAGAAGGCTCGAATGTGAGCCACGATTGTGGCCTAGGTCAGGCAGACGCATAGACACTAAAAAATGTCACATTTTGAGGAATTTTTTGGACCTTTCGGACCCGAGAAAAACCCTATGGTAGCTCAAAACACAAAAGATATTTAAAGAATAAGATAAAGAGGCAAAGGGGAGTTTTTGACATCAATTACCTTAAAAAAAACCTAGAGAGAATTCATCGAGAGATTGAGAAAAAAAAAAGAAGGAAGAGAGAAGTGGAGAAGAAATTAACTCGATGTACTTCTTAGATTAGCAGGTTTCTCGATGTTGCTACCTCCCGTCCTCCATTTCGATTGTATTTCCTATTTATTTTATTTTTATCATTGTATAAAACTGGATTGAATAGTTGATGATAGGATCCAAATGTCGAGGATGTTTCAAACTCACCTTTGGAGTTTTATTCTTGATTTAATGAAATATGATTGTTTTTATGTTTATTGGATTTATTGTGACTAAATTTTGTGATTGCATAATTCGGTAATAAGTTGAGAGGATGAATCGAATGAAAGATAATTAAATTGGGCTAACGAGAGTTAGGTGTTTTAATAGAACAAGAATGGAATCAATCGGTAAATTGTGCAAAGAGAGATCTTGCATAGGTTTCCAATAGTTTATTAGACAACTTCAAAGCTAATTAAGGCTTTGGACAGGTTATTGATCGAGAGGTTGCAATTCCATAATCTGATTAGGGTTTATGATTTAGGGTTAATGGTTATAATGATAGTTAGTAATCAACCCTAGGATCATCTAGAACCAATAATCTAGTGACTCATAATCAATTAGGTTAGCGTTAAGGATAGGTAAAATTCCCTTTCTCTTAATTGGTAATTCCTTAGGTTGATTCTTAGGTGTGTGCTGCAATTGCAGAATTATTAATATTTTTGTGATTGATTTCTAATTTAATTTGATTGATTGAACTAAATTTTTGTTTTAATTTCATTTCATTTTGAATTTTTGCAATTTGTTCTGGCCTTAGATTTTATGATTAGATTATCCCTCCTCGGGTGATCGACACCTTAGGTGTTACATGAACAAACTATGTGCTTGCAGATTATCGAGGGTATTTATTAAATCTTACACACATCAAACGCTCAATCAATTTTCAATTTCTTGTTTATATAAAGTTATATCTTTTCTTATAAATTCTTTATAAATTTCATTGGTTACTACTTGAAAAGCTTTTATAGGTTCAATAGCATTAAGAAATTCAGTGGTATATTTTATTCATATTTCATTATCTAATAAAAAATTAATACTATACCTATTGTTTTCTAGGTTATAAAATTCTATAAAGTACTTATATTAGTTATTCCTTTAAAAGGTTTTTTTAGTTAGATAACTAATGCTAATCTATTAGACCATTCAACTAATAGTTTTTCTGGAGATATAACACAGTCATAATTAAGAATTCCATATGATCCTAATGTTGAATAATAAATGCTGACTGTAAATGCTATGAAAATTTACTTTAAAAAATATATCAAATAGATGAAAAACTAAAAAATCAAAAGAAGAAATTATGTTAAATAAATGGTTATATTTAATTAGGTTCAATTTATCTTAGTCCTCTCCTTTAATAGCTTTATGCTTGCTACAATTAAGCTAGATGTAGTGGTAGATGATTGCCACTAATTTATAGAAAGTGGGTTGGGTATGATACCCTTCTTTGAAATTAAAAAAGTAAAGACTAATGACACTAGGTATGTAGAAATTTGTGGATCATAGTGTATTAACATCGGAGAAATTGATATGTAGATAATGGTGCAAAATGGTAAGTAAATATTGGTGGAAATTACTAAGCAAGCATTAATGGGAATTGAGAAGCTAATGTTGTTGGGCACCAAGAACACAAATATTATTGTAATTATGAATGTAGTGTAAGGATAAAATAAGAATGGTAGGAGTAGTATTGCCATGAAAACTTGTGCTCTGAAAGTATTAGGTTGTGTTTTCCCCTCAAGTAGGTTTTCCCATTGGTGAACTTAGATAACATAAGCTCTTCAATCATGTAAGTTAGCTTTTAACTTAATGTTTCTATGATAGAGAGCTATAATTGTGAAGTTACATTTTTGTCTTTTATCTTATGAAGTACAAATTTCTTTTATTTTTTATTTTCCTTTTATGAACTAAGATTAACCACTTGTAAATATCTCTATCATAAATACAAAAATAAGTGATAATGACAAAAATATATGTTTTAAGATACTAGAGAATTTGAGTAACTAAATTTATCCAAACTTTTTTATAATATAAAAATAGTTCTTTTTTTATAATCTTCTGATATCTGCATATAAGAATATACATTATGAAGATGGTATATATAAAGAAAAACAATGTTTATAAACATCTTTAACCTCAAAAACAAAAAATGATTTGATTGATCATCTATCCTAATATGCTAATCGAGAATGTCTTAAATGGTTTATTGGAGCTCTACAACTCACCTTGTATCCTATTAACTGCCATAGATGAGTTTCTAGTCCCATATCTCATGATAGACTTTAACTTCCTATTGGTTTATATATTGATAGACTCCTTACGAAATTTTGAAATATGCTAAATATATGAATATAAAATCCAATAATTATGTAATAATCCATAAGTCCTTAAGAATGTAAGTAATTACTAAAAATATTTTACAGATGGTAATAAAAAAACTAAAAGATTTAAAAAATAGTTAAAAATAAATGTTAAAAAAACAAAGTAGGAATATAGAATATAAAAAAAGATTATTTAAAAGACAATATATCATAACATGGTTAAACTAATAGATTCACGAGTTTTCAACTTAACAAACTTAGACTTGACATGTTGCAACTTCTAGGCTACTTTAACTTTATATTCAATTTAGAGAGACTTGGACTTTTGATTTGAAATATAAGACTTCACTTCCTAGGCTAGAATTTGGTAGTTCTAGATAGTCCACTTACTTATGATTTGTTTCTTTTTTAATATGGCTTAATTCTCTTCTTTATATGAATGTGTTGTTTCTTTGTTTTATTCCAATTGTCTTAATTTTGTCTATTTTGAACATGTTATTATTTTTCCTTATGATGCTTTAGTTGTAACCTCTCTTCCTTACTTTTGCAGGTGTTGTTTTATATGCATTTCTTATATGCTCCACTTTCCTTTATTCTTTCTAAGCAATTTATGCTCCTCTATAATTCTTTCTAAAACTCTCCTTTCTATGAAATTAAGCATGTCATTTTATTCCTTTTTTATGTTATATTTTTTGTTCTCTCCAAATGTCCCTTCTCCTCCTACTATTTACATTTTGGTCTCTCTAGTTTTTCTATGCCTTACAAATTGACTCCATTATGCATTTCTTTTTATTTTTCAACCTTTTTTTTCTAAATTTGCCTAAAAACATTTTATTTCCATTTTGAATAGATCTAGAATTTTTAGAGCATATAATATAAAATTCTTAGTTACAATTAATGCCTAGAAAATTAAATATGTCTTTTAGTATAACTAAACTAACGAAATATAAATTAATTTTATATCAACTAAATAAACAAAAGGTCATGAGACAAAGTTAAGAAAATATGTAAATACCCTTGCAAATAAATTATAGTAAAAAGACCATGAAAATCAAATTCAACAAACATAAGCATACAACTATCAAATGAAATGCATCTTTTAATTAAATTTGCAAATAAATTTCAAAATGGAAGAAAATTGCATTAGAAGCAATTTGATTGTGTATAATAACCTTAAGATACTAGATTATATTTTTTCCTTATCGTATTCATTCCTTATTTAATTTATTTAAAAGTTTTATTTTAATAATAGGATAATCTTTTGCTTTAAAGTTAAGATTTCAAACTCAATTTTCTTTTAGATTGATTGGCCTCTTCTCTTAATTATATTTTCCTTGTAGTATAAAACAGAGGTAATTGTTTCTTTTTTATAATTAATTAATTTATATCCCCTCATATCGAATCTTTTGAAACTCGTTGCCATGCGTTTAATCTATAGTTAGTTTTTCAATACCAATTGAAATATTTGTTGCTATATTTTATTATGATATTTAAGATTTCATTTTGCAACTTTGTCATTTTGCGACGAATTCTCCTAGCCCTTAATTTGAACTTAATGATTCATTATTATCTATTTCTTCCTCAAGTTTAAATTCTCTAGCTTCTTCTTTTGGTATGAGTTTTCCTAATCATTAATTTGCATGTAATTATTAATCATCTTCTTTTTATTCCTTAATCTTTGAAACGTTTGTTTTACAAAAAATCAAAATGGTCTATTCTAATTCTTGTATAATAATTTGTTATTATAAATTTAATATGTGTTACAAGAGTTGGGAAGATATGTTTTAGTTAATTTTCATATTAATATTGCCAACATTTTATTTTTAAAAATTTGTTGTTTTTTATTTTTGAAAATTTATTATTTAACCAAATCGTTTAATCCTATAATTTTGATATTAAAAAACATGGAAGTACTAATAAAGTTTTCTAAGTGATGAGGTAAGATTGGTAAACAATGTTTTTTAGTGAAAAATTAATAAAAATTTATTAATATTGGAAAGCATAACCAAGTTATAAGGATTACAAGCTTAAAGCTATTATCATAAAACATGATTTGAAAGCAACACATTAATAAAAAAATAAGTACAATTCAATGGTTTAGAGCTAAATAGTGAATTATAGGGCTGTTTCAGTAATATATTGTTGCTTCAATTACTAGAGAGAGAGTCTAAGTTATATAATAGGATTTGTTCTGTAAACTAAGACAAAATCTCCATCATGAGTAGTTGCTTTTACCTCTGTTTCTTTTAAAAGATTCTATAGTTTCTTTTCTACTATATCTCATATACTAAGCTCCCAAAATAAAGCTTGAAAAGTGTGTATTCTAACCAACCGTACCACTTTCTATAAGTGATCTAGATGATCATTTCAGTCCGAGTTACTGGAGGGGAAAATAATGAAATCTTTCAAGTATATCATTCTATAGGAACTTAGTATAATAAAATTGGAAGTAAAGGCGGCTAAGAGATTCAAAGGCATTAAAATATAAAAGCATGCATCTCTTGCAATAGTTCAATGAATTATATCACAAGTGGTAAGTTTACCTTAGAATGTAAACTATAGAATGAAAGATACCTTTTAGGTAGATTGGGGGAACCATACCAATTTAGTCCATAGTACTTTAGGAGCTTTAAGCCTTAAGGTATCTCTACAAGAAGCTTTAAAGTAAAGATCTGAAGTGCATTATCCAATATATCCTATCCTTTGTAGTGGAAGTAGATATATATCCCTAAGCTGTCAAAAAGAGAACATCCTTAACTTATTGGTTAAGGTTGAATAAGTTCTCAAAAAGAAATTCTTTGATAGAGAGCTTAGCTAGAATGACCCTTTTAAGGAAACTAAGTGACGGATATCATTTAAGGTTTCTAAGGAGATCTAATTATTAGACTAAAGTTAGTACTATAACCATATCCTAGCTTAGATGTGAACTACATCCTGATTTGGTTCCTAAACTTGAAAATATTCTGCATAGTCCAAGAAGAGTCCTATCTAGGAAAAGATGACCAAAAGCTTCCTTAATTTAGTAACGTGAGTAGATACACTTAACCTGAAGTGATTGTTTATACACCAAAATTTTCGATATCCTTTTAATCATTAAAACTTTAGTGCTCAGCTTTAGAAGAATCACTACTAGCCTACCTTTGACCCCAGGTAGGCAAATGCTTTTCTAAGTAACCTTAGCAATATAGGGCTTTTTGATATACTAGACTATCATAATCTTCTAAGTAGTTTTTTTATATTTTTTATCACAAATGTGGGAATAGCCATGTGAGCTAACTAATAAGTACACAAGGAGTTTATAACGTAAATGATTAGCTAGTCAACAGAGAGTGACATATTACATTAAATATTAATTCATTGTTACATCTTAATCCCCAAAAGTAAGAATTCGATATATGTTAGCCTTTCTGTGAAATAGGTATTTGTAAGTAAGTGAAAGGGAGAATCTTAGCTTGAAGATAAGTTAAGGAAGAAAAAATTAACTAGGTGTGTTATAGATGAGGAGAAAAAGATATAGATTTTGTATTTCTCTTTTATAACTAAGCCTTAAAGGCTCTTAAATGTTTTAAGAGTAGTCATAAGGGCTGTGATTAAATGAGGATTAGAACTAAAAAAAGGAGTAGATCATTAGAAAGGGAAGGGTAGTGATAACCAACCTGACATTTAATCTAAAACTTAAAGTTTCTTTCCAATCTAATAGTATGTATCGTAAGCTTATCCAAAACTTATGTAGTGAGTGCAAAGAGGTAGGGATAAGGGGTGCCCTTATCTTATGCCTCTAACTCTATTAATGATCCTTATTAGTGAACCATTAGTAAGAATATTATAGGAGGTAGATGAGAGGCATTGTTTAATCCAATGTACGATTGTAAGGTGTGAATTATAAAGCTCCAACTAATGGAATAAAATTAAGGCCTTTTGGAAGTCACCTTAATTGCATAACAAATTCTTACACTGGAAGTATGTTATCCCCAATATTTTTACCATCAATAAAGGCTCCTTAGTTTTCATTAAAGAGTGGCTTACCAAAAGATTTAAGCCCATAGTGCAAGTTATGAACCTAAGTGAGACTGAGGAATTTAGAACTCAATGCACTAACTTGAGAAGAAGATCTACAAGGAAAAAGGAAAGGAACAAAAACAAAAGAGAATCTCCCCTAAATGGCAATCCTAGGACGGAGCACTAGAGAGTTTAAACCCTCTCAAAAGGTCTTTGGTAAAGGAGGTTGTGAAAGACAAGAAGTTTTGTTTAGTAGGACTTTTAAAAAAGAAAATAAAAAAACCTCAATTACTCAATAGCTTTAAGTTTTTAGGTGCAAATTGGAAACTTTTTTCAAACCATCATTCTCATTACAATGGAAGGATAATTTGTCTCCATAATTCAAATATGATTGGAGTCTAAGTTGTTATTGAAAGTGAACAATACATGCACCTAAAATGTTAAATGGGAGTTATAATTCCTAACTTTGATTTGAAACTAATCTATACATCCAACTTTGGTTTTCAAAGAAACAAACTTTGGATGGATCTACAAAGCTTACGATCTAAAATTCAGAATTCTTAGCTTCTAACTTAGGATTTTAATTGTACTCTAAGTTCCACAGAGGTTAAAGGTAATAAGAATTTTAAACTGGGAGCAATGTTGATGGTAAAACCTATCTACTTGTTTTATGCTAAAAAATCGCAAGTGCACAGGTCATGACTTTTAGTAAAAAGAGCGGACATCGATCTCACAAGGATTAATGCCTAGACACCACTAAATTTAGACACAACTTTGTTTAAGAAAATAAATTATGAAATGCAAATAATCTGGAAAATTAAATTAAAATTAAAAGACTAATATAAATAATGGGCAATACCGAAATTACTAAAAATCTGAATTCAAGAATCTAAATACTAGAGATTACTTTTTTCCTATTTTGTCTCCCTCCTATTTTATTGATTGAATTATGTCTCACCCTAGATTTTTTAATGTACTAATTACCCTCTCTCAAGGTGTAACTATTTATCCCTAATCGAAGTAACAGAAATCAATTGGACAATCTCTCAACCTACTCAATGACTCTACCGATTCAATTAGTTATCAAACTATCCTATGGTTGATTAATTAACTAGTCGAGATCTCTCTTTTAACTATTTAATTAACGTGATGATTGCTAGTCTATAGGTCGCCAACTCTCGTTGTACAATCCCACATAAATTGCATCTTACTCACTCTCTTAATTTGTTACAAGATGACAATTAAAAATAACAATCAACAAAGACAATTGCATTCAATTCAATAAAATAGGAGTTTAACATAATAGTTCCAAAAGAAATCCCTAAAATAAAATCAACCTAACATGGTCTCTATAACATCATAAACATTCAAATAATCTATTTTTACAAAGAATAAAAGAGATTAAAATGACAGAAAATTGAATAAAAAGACTCCTCTTCTTTACCAAAATCTGGAATTTTTGTGTTGATGTGCTATTTTCCTAATCTTGATGATGATCCTTGTCTTCAACCCCTTCCTCAATGCTCCAACCATGTGCTCTTCACTCAAGGATGGTGTTTCTACAGATGGGTGTCATCTCTTTTGAAGATGGAGGCTTAATTCTCTTTTTATAGTCTAAAAATCCTAAGTTTAATGAAGCCTCACAGATTGCCTTGGATTGTAATCCTTATGCTCGTGGGAATTGGCATGATTCCCACGAGCCTGGGAATTTGTCATAGACGCATCTCTCATTTTCTTCTGTAATTCCCACATGATTCCTACGAGCGTGGAAATTTTTCACAGATGCACTCCTCATTTCTTCTTCTCTTTGATCTTTAATTCACCCTCTAAGTTGCTCCTCCCTTCTTCCTACATAAAAATAGTCAATTCTTGCCCTCTATTAACATCAAACACATAACAACAACAATTAAAATCAAACTTAATAAAAACATACAAAATGAATCCTAAACTAGAACAATAATCAACAATTATGCTGGAAAACACATCCCAATTACCTATAAAAATATATCCGAATGCACACCTATCAACATCCCCATACTTGAATCTTTGCTTGTCTTCAAGCAAAATAAATACAACCAATCAATTCTACCACTTCATTTTCACATAAATCAACACATACAATCCCTTAAATTTAAGCTAACTAAAATATCAAGTTAATGCACATATCATGATTACTTTCTTATTGGTGTATATTAGCAAACTCACTATTGGCACAATCACTCAAAGATAAGTAAGGATGCACAAATGAACTTTCCTTACATTTTTCACTCATTTCTCTCAATTGATAATGGTTAGTGCTTCACTCAAACTTCCTATAGGAAACTACACTACCATAGGCATGCTAATACTCCAATTCTCCTCTACAATGATTGCATGCATTAATAGATCAAAAGGACTTGTTTAAGGTTGTAATGTGGTAAAGGTTAAGGTGAGTCAAAAGAAAGGGAAGGGGGTGAAACACAAGCATAAGCAGAGTAAAAAGCATATAAAACGGGATAACAAAACATAACTTTGAGACATACAAATATAACCAATATTCTACACTTATTGATGCTACTCATTTGTTCTTCCTTTTTCTTTTCTTTTCTTTTCTTTTTTTCATTTCTTATATATATATGTTCATTTTCTCTCTTTTTCTTCATACAAGAAAGAACTATGAATCAAAACTAGCACTCTATACAATGTAGTCCATAGGCAGAAACATACTCAACCTTTCTCGGTGCAAATTTCAAACAATCCCAACTAATGATTTACTTAATACTCTACTAAGATTGCGGAAAGAGTAGGATAAAGGGGTTTAAATTTTTTAAATTTTGGGTGTTTTCATAAAATAAAAGGTTAAGGCTCAACAGGGGTAGTGAGGGATAATAACAGCTAGATCATTTAAGCCAAGGGTTAACATAAAAAGAACCTAGATCATCTCTATTAAGCATGCATCCAGTAGACTCAAACTGATTGAAAGCAAGTTTTGAAGGTAGTAGCCTAAGGAAGTAACACTCAACAAAGAAATGAAATGACTATAGATGGAGTCATATGGCTCAATCCTCACTTTAGCTCAAATGAAAATGCATTATGCATCTCTACACTACCTCATTGTTCAAATGTCGATTTGTGACTAAGCTTATGTAACCAACTACTTTTCTTCATTCTATATGGTTCACTTTCTACTCAAGTAACCTAATCAGAGTTCAAGCATGCATTCAACCTAATTCCAACTAACATGACAGACTCTCATGGCAATATTTATCAGAGTGACTCAAATATGGTTCCATTTCTAACACAAAGCATCATTACTGATACAAAGCACATATAATATGCCTAAACATGCATCCTATTCAACATAATTCACACAATGCAATTAAGAAATTTGATGTTACCTCCCTACACTTAATATCACATTGTCCTCAATGTGACAATTCAACCCCTAAGTGAGTGAAAATGACATTAAACCAAATAAAAATGAAAACATCACAAGTAAAAGAAATTGAAACTAACACCTGATATTAAACCAAACAAAAGATACTGAAGTCAAACCAAAATTAAAGAAATTAGAACTAAACAAAAGATATAACACTCACAAATGATGTGAAACCAAATAGATATGAAATGAAATGCAATCACACAAAAGAAACAACAAAATTTAAAAGTTAAAGGGTAAGAAAAGTTATTTGGTCGAGAATCGGTTGATATCTGTTAACTGCTGCTGGTTCCCTCGTTTCCTCCGCTACTGCTTCCTCCGCTGGTTCTGGAGCTGCACTGGATGTGGAGGGTCAGTCTATGACTGCACTGGCGCCCCTCCGACTCCTCACTACAGTGCGCGTCTGAGGATTGTGAAGTTCCATAGATTGGACCTCCACAATCTCAGAGCATCTCCAATAGACCATGTCAAATATGTCGTGGGGAGTAATATTTACATGTTCTGTATGAACATTATAAAATACACCCAAAGCAGAAGCAATATGAGCTATCCCAAAAGACGTGTTCTTTTTATTAATCACACTCACTAGTGATCGAAAAATTGTATAAGATGTGTTGATTTTAAACTTTCTATCCATGCACTATAAAAAGAAAAATTATTTAGCTGAGCATTTATTAATTTCTGTTTTATTAAACATAGTCAGGCATATAAATTTATGTAATAGCAAACGCTCAGTACTTCAGATTAGAGAATTCGGTGCATTACGTGAATCAAAATGTTCTTCACTCGTGAGAGTGTTCCAATAAGCATCTACATCAAAATCTGCATGACCATCTAAGATTGTTGTATTCGACAAATTAATCAATTAATGCATGATAGAGTAATTTATTTTAAAAACATTTATACCTAACCTAAACTAAAACAAATCCATTTAAGAATTATAGCTAACTGTTGTGAAAAACTCTAACACTATGGGGGCAGAAATAGGTACGTCACATCGAACAAATCTATTCCACCCTATGTTAGGAGCTAATTATTCAAGTCGACGTCTCACTTCTATATTTTCTAACACATCAAAATCAAAATACCTAGGAGTGACTATTGCTCTACTCCTAAAGTCATAGAAACATGCACCTTCTTCTTCCAAATAAATCAGAAATGGGGCCCGATAGGTTACTGCTAGTTGGTTTTCCCTTTGCTGGAAACTTGAAGATGGAGCTCATCGACCAGTTGCTTGACCCTACTTATCCCTGATTGAGCCATTGTGAGAAGACAAAATTGTAAGAATGAAAGAGAGAGTGAAATTTGTATGTTA
>JANZXP010043278.1:0-12021 GCA_027576715.1 Erythroxylum flavicans | reverse complement strand
AAAGATAACTTAGTCTAATGTCAAAACACTG
The DNA here is from genome assembly GCA_027576715.1 of Erythroxylum flavicans. Lineage (NCBI taxonomy): Eukaryota > Viridiplantae > Streptophyta > Magnoliopsida > Malpighiales > Erythroxylaceae > Erythroxylum > Erythroxylum flavicans. The sequence goes on along the minus strand of JANZXP010043278.1, from coordinate 11,990 downwards.
AATTCCTCATATAGGGAACCATGATGACTTCAGGTCAAAGGACTAATGTCAAACCATATTAAGAATCACTAATGACATGAAACCAAGTAGTGTTCTCTCTATGGGTCGATTCAATATATGTTCTCTAACATATATCTACGTATCTAATTTGATAACTCATATCTATGATCAGTAAAACGTGATTATCAATCAGAACACATACTAGCCTTAATTTATTATTATTCCACCAATAATGATCGACCAGGGACAGTTTAGAATAGTATTATAATGTTTATGGTTGTACTATCAAGTCACATACTTGATGACATAAGCCTAATACTATTCATGGAATGTAAATCACACTACATAAACAATATACAAGCATATATAAAAGAATACCTGATAATATACAAATAATAAGTCAGAATGTTAGTAAAAAAGTCACATATGACCACTGGCCTAGGGAACACTACTAGTAATGGAGTATAGTGATATGGAAAATTTCCTTATTCCTAAGGTCTCCTTCACAGTCTCTTTAGTATTCTTACAAAGATTACCAGCTATAGATAGGTTAAGTTACAATAATTTGCCAAGACATTATGTATTGTTCAAGCAATATTAAGAGACTAATGCGTACCTTTTTTTTAATGTACTTTTCCTTAAATAAATGGGAAAATATACGCTTCATATCAACTACAAAATTCTAATCTGATATACTTACAATTCATTAATTGGTTACAAGCAAGGGGAAGGATCACAAGAGGCAACACTCTAGTATACATCATATATTTAGGATTTTGTATGTAATTGGTTATAAAAGTAGAGGAACAAAATATGTTTCCAACCATTTCTAGGGCCTGAAAATAAAGGAGGAGTATATACAAGAGAGCATCATCCAATCTATCTTCTTACAATTAATAGCAAAAGAAATCATAGAATATTGCAATAAGGAAATCATAGTGACTTGCAAACTAAATTAAATGAGAGGAACAAACAAATAACTAAGTTCATAAGGGTATACATGTAGCTTACATCAATTAAGTTAACTCAAAATTTACTAATGCATTTCACATTAGTAAGTGTGAAAGGAGAACATATATATGATACTGTTGGGTTGAACAAGGCCTAGGTGTAGAGAAAACAAGGAGAGCCAGCTTCATCATAATGAATAAGGGTGAACTCAAGCAATGTCCATTGAAGCATCTCCTATAGAATTAACCTACATAAATAAGAAGAAAGAAGTAAGCACAAAGAAAGATTGATGAGGAAGGAAAAGATAGGAAGAACTATAACAAAAACATAAAACATTTATAATATTGAAGTAACTGAATTGGACAATAACTTGCCAAGAAACAAAAGAAAAAATTTATTGTAGAAAAGAAGATTGAAGTGCAAGATGATTAAAAGTAAACTAATACAAGTGACATGTAAAATGTAAATGGAAAGGACATATAACTTGACTGAGGAAGTAGGGATGTTATCAAGCTGAAGGCTAGCAAAATAATGGTTCTATGTGTTGTATCTAATTAGTGGTCATTTAAGGCATTATGTATTCTAGTCCTAACCATGGCTAAGATGGTGGTTTTTTTTGGTATGTTTTATCACTCTTTGCATGATTTACCTCTTTTGTGTGGTATTGTTTTCAAATTAATGAATTATTTAATTTCCAAAAATTACTTTATAGAAAATTTTATTTATGATATTAAATTTATCTTTTATGATTTGTTTATATAGCTTCTTGCTTATTCAATGAAATAATCTTCTGAGAAATAATAATTATGTTTAAAATTTTGTAGTCTTCCTCAATTTAAAGATAAAATATTAAAATTTTGACACATGTTAAATTATAAATTCATTTAAGGACTTTCAACAAATTAATTGCGTTATAATAGTATGAATAGGTTTTCTTAAAAGGAAAATGGGATTAATAGATAAATAATGGAAAGAATACAGGAAAGACAAAACAGCAAAGGGTATACCCTTTACACTCCTTACACCGACGTATAAGGAAAAATGACAAATAAATCAGTAAGAAAAGGAGTAAGAAAACAAATGTTCAGATGTTGAAAGACGTTAATGTATCAGTTGTGCATGTTGATGGAGATTCTTGACGATTAGTAGTTCACAAACATGTTGTTTGATTGAATTGATTTTTTGTTAAACATTGGTTTGCAAATCTCCTTTGATTACATTTTCGCTATAGTGTATACACACAAGTCCCCAAAACACGAATGAAGATACAACGAAGATGTTGTGAACAAACTGTCCTAACTAATAAATTATGTATGATGTCTGATATGGTGTAACTTGGGGCATTCCATCAATATGGTCTCATAATCCTCTACACTATGTGGATGTTGAATAGGCAAGTGAAGAAGAGGTGATAACGCATTTCTGCATGAAGTTGACACATAGGACAATTTATGTTGATTTGCATGTAAGGGAGTCTATCTAAAGTACTTAGTTTGTTCTGGATAGCAAGCCAAAGGCTGAAGGATAGTTGAGGATTGAGTGCTTTATTCCAAACAATTTTGTGCCAGTCCACTTTGTCACATCTTCTTCTTAAGAGCTCCTTGGTGATTTTATTGCTAAGGGAGTGGATCGGATAACCTTTCTAGTAGAGTACGACAACACAATTTGGATCATTTCCTAGATTACTTGTGATATCATCTTTAACCATATCTCTCAATATGATCAAATGGTTGAGGAAATGAGAATTGGATGAGCCTTTTGCATAGTTTCCAGATGCTTCTACCTTAAAGAAAATAAAAATGTATCCATTTTATCCACAATGAGTGTTTATAAAGCAAAATCCGCCATAGTCATTTGAGAATCAAGACCAGATTTATAACTTTGATGGATGAGATGTTCAGGTCTCCTTCTTTCTTAGGAAGGCATATATTAGTCCATCTAACCTTTCCTACACCTCAAGAGCCATTCGGATAGGACCACAAGAAATGATGAGCAATCTTTCGATATTCATAAAAATACTTTGAGAAAGAAAAATATAGGAACTCTAATATATATGCAAAGAATTTAGCACAAATTGAATGCGTTATAGTTTACTAGTGTAGGATAGCTTTTATTTACCCAAGAAGTGATTCTTCTCTGAATACATTCAATAAGGGGTAAGCTTTCCTGATAATTAAGCCGTTTGGTAGTCAGTAGAAGTCCCAGATACATAATTAGAGGGTTGATGGAGTTTATACCAATAGCTTATGCAACAAAAGGTTAGAGATCTGAGGCAGCTTTGGAAAAATAAATAAACTCTTACTAAGATTGATGTACAACCCAAAATATCTTTTAAAAATGTCCAATTCCTTCATGAGAGTGTTGATAGAACTCATCTTAGCTCTACAAAAAGGAAGGAGATCGTTAGTGAACCTAAGGTTAAGTAAAGCAATCATCTTACATTTAGAGTGATATCTATAGTTCAGGTTAAGTTGCACTTCCTGTTTGATGATAGAGGTAAGAATTTCCATGTATAGAATAAGGATATAAAAGGATATAAGATCCCCTTTATCAAAGACCCCTGCCTTAAAAAATTTTATAGGACTACTCTTTATGAGCACAGCTAAGGAAGTAGAGGTAATACATTACTTTAACCAATTGATGAAGATACTTGGAAAACTGGAGGCTTATAGCATGATCCATATAAATTCCTAACTAATGCTATCAAAGGCTTTATGAAAATCAATTTTCATTATACAGTTAGGAGCATAATTGGATCGAGAGTAGCCTTTGAGAAGTTCTTGGACAATAAGAATATTATCGCCAATATTGCGATCCTTCTTGTAAGCTCCTTGGTTCTCACTGATCAAAGAAGATAAAAAAACCCTTTTCAATTTTGTAGCTAGTATCTTAGAAATGATCTTATATAGAAAATTAGTGCATACTATAAGTCGAAAGTCTCCAAATGTTGGGTTTGAGACCTTTAGGGATGAAGTAGAGAAAATTCTGTTGATTTCCTTAAGAAGTATCTCATTTGTGAAGAATTCCCAAACTACCTGCTTCACAAAATCACCTATGATATGCCATGAATTTTGGAAGAAGTCGTCATTAAATCCATCAGCCCCAAGTGCCTTCGAACCATCTATAACAAAGACTACTCTTTCAATTTTATTATCTTCAATAAGCTAAATTAGAAGATCTTAATCAAGAGGAGAAACTTAAATCAAATTGAGTGAACTAAGCTCAAAGAGGAAGACAATTGAGTGGCTAGGCAATCCAAGAATAGAAGTAAAGTAACTTGTAGCTTCTACTTGACTGTCTTGAGAATTCAAGAATAGTGAATCTGTTATGGATTTGATATCGTGGATTTTGTTGAAATTTCTCCTTGCTAGGATAGATTTAAATAAAAAACTAGTACATTGATCACCATCTTTAAGCTAATTCACTTTTGCTCTTTATTGAAGCAAAGAATGGTGGTTGCTCACAGCTTGTAAATAATTGATAATTGCAAGCTTTTCCTTATTCATAAGGTTTTAATTAATAGGTTTCAAGGCAAGCATTGATTGAATAGCTTCTAGATCTGATCTTCTCGAGTGGATAGCAAATATAGTGGAGCCTTGTATAGATTTGGAGAGTTTAAACTCATACTTGATACATTTCAGTTTACAGGAAATTGTTTAGAACTAGCACATTGGAATTCAACACCCTTCCTACAAGCCTCAGGAAAGCCCAGATCATGGACAAGATAATTGTTAAATCTAAAGGGAAAATGAGGAAGAATTTTCTGAAACAAGCTATCGACTATAATGGTAGAATGTTCCGAAAATAATGGATCTTTGAAATTGGAAAATCTACTTAGAAATACATTTAACCAAGTATCATTCACCATTCCACGATCAGGTTTTTTCCTTATATGTCAAAATAAGGTCTGTTTGTTTAACTAAGTAAAGGTATTACCAATCAATTACGCCTATATCATAAGCACAATCTTTGAGATCATCTAAATGGTTCTTGAGACTACAATGGCCTTGAGCTTTTGAAGGGAAGAGGGTGAAATTAAATTCACCACAAATCAACCATGGTTTAGTAATATAGTTGCTGAATGTTCTGAGATTGCTCCAAAGACTTCTTCTCTAAAATGAGTAGTTACTTGCATAGATAAAGGAGATGTCTATATCAACATTCTCTTACAAATGAAGTGAGATGGAGATGCATAGCTTGTTCATTTGAATCCAACATTTATACCTTAAGTTCATCCTTTTTATAACAAAGGATTATTATACTGAAAGCATAATACTGGTGATTAGAAAGTAGACTCGATTGGGGACCAAGGATATGTAGCTTGCATAGGTTCTTTAATTTAATGTTTGTTTCAAGAAAAGTAATTAGTAGAGGTTTTTCATGAAAATAAAGTCCCTTAAAGCCAAAAGCTTAAAGGGGTTGTTTATTCCACGCACATTCTATGTTATGATTGACATTAAGAGGATGAACCTATGGAGCTTTTACTTTTTCTCCTTTTTGATCATCTTCTCTCCATATTTTGAAAGGTCTATCCATTCACTGCTTCTTTAGTGCTAAGATCCTCTGCTTGAGTATTGACAGTAGAAGTGGGCATAGGTGTTTCATATTTGTTGGGAGATGTCAGGATATCACTTGAAGTATTAGAAAGATCATCAAGTGTGTTGTTTGAAGCTTGTGGTGCCTCCCTATTGCTAAGCTCCTGGATATCACAACTGCTTGGCAAATGTTTAGTGGTGCAATATGTTGTTGTGTTTTGGTTTCTGACATCAGAAGATATTTATTGACTAACTATTAAGGGAACTATACTGTGAGTGAAGGTTGATTCAAAGTGGATATCTTGCTTGGTAGTTTACATCATATCAAGGCTCACCTACTGCAGTGGAGCATCAACTAATGTGAAGGCCCTGGGAGTAACAGTCAGTAGTTGCTCAGGTTCGTTAATCCCCATCATCTCTTGATAATTACCAGTATTAAATTTCTTCTCCATAGCTTTCCATACTTTCCCATGCAATTTGGAATGTGGTCTCCATTGATAGGAGATGGCAATGGTGTCATCCCATAGGTTATTGTCTTCTTCCAACCTCATTAAAGGAATCTCATTCGGTAGCTCCTTAGAGAGTTCAATGCTTACACAAATCCGAGGTAACCAAATCTTCTTTTCATAATAGTGTGTTCATCCATGCATAAAGTTTTACTAACATAACTAGCTGATGAGCTTAACCCCTAGGTGGTTTAATAGTCTAAGGGAACATTGTGAAAATACAGAAAGGGACATTTTGAATCCTGATAGTTTCAAACCGTAAACTAGGTTGCGAAATTTGTGAAAATATGGGCTAGTTTCTAAGATGCCATGGACCATCTTCAAGGATTTTATGAGCATCAGATACAGATTGAAAAATGAAAAGTATGAGTTATGCTTAATGAGTAAGACATCAGATAAACCTTTTACATTCCATGTTTTAGTGGCCCAGTGTTGTATAAGAGGGAAGGTTGGCCTATGATCAAAGCAAAACCCGACAAGTGTTGATTCCCAACTTTTAACTCCCTATTGGAGAGTCAAAATGTCAAGACACACCACAAGCTTACAGCCCAACTCTTGAGGTGGAGTAAAAGTGAGGGTCGAGAATGGTACCATTTGCTTCCATGTTTTCAGGGGAGGTTGCTCAGAGGGTGAAGAATGTGATGGGTTTTGGGAAGGTTGTGTCAAAGGTAAGGACAAAGATGGTTCCTGGGAAGATTTCTTAGGAGGTAAGGACGAAGATGGTGTCGTGGGAAGGGGTAATGGTGGAAAATTAGAGGGCTACAACATAGGATTGGCAGACATATTGCTAAATAAAGGAGGGGGCATTTTGCTGAAAGGGAGTCTGACATAAACAAGTTTAGAGAAATGGTAAGATGGCGTTAGTAAAAAGAGGAATTTTAAAAGGGAAATACAACAATGCCCTTGGGGAGCCAAAGATAGGTCGTGAGGATGGAAGAAAAATGCTAAAGACAATACAGGAGGATGGAGAAAAGGGAGGACGTGAGTAACAGAGATCGGAAAGAAAAAGTGTTCGGATCAAACATGTAAGTAAGATGAACCAAGCATATCTTAGAGAGAAGTAGGAGAATCTCTCACATGTATTACATGTATGATAGTATGAATAGTTACCTAGCACGAAAGTATTTGAAAATTTTAAGTGTGCGCAAATTCCTATCTTCCCACTTTTTATCTACTATGTTAAAAGTTAGAATAATGCTACAAATACTAATATTCGTATCACTACTACTCATTATTTTTGGTAGACTAATAAAGTATTTAACATGTGCAAGCTAGTGAGTTGGTGAGATAGATAGGTTAACAAATTCTAGTTAGTAAAAAGAGAGTCCAGATCCTCTGTCCAATTTAACCCTATCTTATTCTGTCTAAGATAAAAACGACATCGTTATTCATTAAATTTTAAAGACGCACTTACTCTTCTACTTTTCTGTTTTATTAGCCAAGCCATGAACTTGTCGATGTCCTCTCACCTCCCGCCTCTCTCCTTTTCTTTAGAAATTAATGAACTGAAGCATTTATCAAGAGCATGCACGGTCGTCCAGCCTAACGCACAGAGATGCATGCTCTAGAACATAACGCAAGGGCGTGCATGCTAACGCACGGTCGTGTATTAACCTGAGCATCAAGGGCCAGTAATTAGGTTAATGTCATCCGAGTTGCTCCTAACAAAGTTATTGAGGTTTGCATACTACTGAACTTGACATTTCTGATAAGTTTTCCTTTTTTGGGATTGCCATGACTCTTCTTATTAGATCAACAGTTGGTGCAATCTGAAGCACTGCATCTTTCCCACTTCCACTTGAGGTTGTCGAAAGCACATACAGGCTGGGGCACTGAATAGGAAGCAGTACCAAAATATGCTTCATGCTCTTATAAGCATTCTTGGGAATGAAGGATCCTACTAAAACTATTTTGCTACAAAAATAGAATCGTCACTAAAAACTATTAGCTACCAAAAAAAATCGTCACAAAATATTGTTACCAATGTTTACAAATACGTCTCTAAAAACATTTACCTATAACAAAAAATTAGTAGCTAAAAGTATTATGCTACCAAAAGAACTCATCACTAAAAATAATTACCTACGACTACATTTTAGTACGTAGAAGCTTTTATCTACGAAACATATACATCACAAAATCCTATGTACGATGTTCTTCTTTCTCCTTGGTTATATGTTTTACCGATGAAATTATTATGTATCCAAAACCTTTTTATGAAGATTTCAAGAAAACGTTATGGATATTATTTTGCTACCTAGATTTAGCGACCATTAGGACGACGATTATTTTTTGTCGCAAATTAATATTTATGACGATTTTTTAACATTTAGAGACTTTTTGTTTCGTCGCCAATAACCTTATCTATTGTAGTGAGATGTCAATTTACATTTTATTCCCATGGTGTTGCATTTCTTCAAGCTTCTAGTTTCTTTGATTTTTTATGATTTTAATTCAGATTTTTTACCTGCATTAAGTGATTGATTTTTTTATGTGAATTTTCTCTAGATTGAGATTTTACTGGGAAATTTCGAAAACTTTGATGAGCTGATAGCGGCTGCTGCTGAAGGGAGGGAACTTGCAGATGCTGAAAAACAGAGTTGAAAAATGATTATTTACTTGCATGTTTTGTTCTATTTTATGTGTATCTTTAGTGACCAGTGAACTTTATTACTCATTTCTTCAATTTTGTCTTCCGTAGGTAAAGAAAATTTTAATTTTTGTGACCATTAGTTGTGGAAATTAATGATGCTAGGAACATATTAACCTAATGAATTTATATTCGGTTTTCTTTTTAGTGGTATGTTTATTCGCAAACAAAACTATTAGTTTTACGTCAAAAACTGCAAGTATATGGGTCGTTACTTGTATTTAAAAACAGATATCATCCCAAAGAGATTGATGTTAGTCACCACTCAATTTAGGTCAAGCTTTGTTTAAAAAAACAATTTCAAAAGATTAAAAACTGGAAATTAAATGAGAATTAATTAAGCTAGCAATTAACACCTAATTAAGACCAAGTGCAGTAATTTGAAGGCTAAGGTTTTAAATTAGGAGTCACTCTATCCCTATTTTACTTCCCTCTTGTATTCTTGCTCCAATTATACTTGACCCAAGATTTTCTAATGTTCAACTACCCTCTCTCAAGGCGTAATTGGTTAACCCTAACTGAGTGGATTAGAATTAGTTATGCTATCTCTAGACTTACCAACTTTTCCTGATCCTTCAATAAGATTTTAAGCGCTCCTATAGGTGATTTTTAACAAACAGCTAAGATCTCTCTTCAACTTTTGAAAAAGCCTGAATATTTATTAGGTCCATTGGGAGCTAACTCTCATTACACTACCCAACTCAAATAACCACAGTCACCCTCTTGGTCTTTTGTATGGTTTAAGCATAATAAATATCAGAAAACATATTTCATTAAATCAAAATGATGAGAGTTCCACAAGTAGTTCAAGAACAACTCCTACAAAATGTTTAGCTACTCATATTCGTGACCAATCCAACAAAATCCATGTTTTTCACACTAAAACTTATAAAGAGAAAAGAATAAAAACTGGGTAAAGTCAAGAACTCCTCCTCTCAACTTCAAAAAGTTGGAAAAAAACTCTAAAGCTTTATGTTGTAGCTACTTTTCCAAGATAGATTTTGTGTTTCCCTCTTTGGCTAGCCTCCAAAAGACTCACTTTTTCTATTTTTTAGTGTCTGCCAATAGATGGAGGCTCCTATGGTTTTGACCTAATTTTTACAAGTTCTAATTGTCACCCTCGTGCACAAGCACGATTTTAACAGAGAGGTAATCATCTATAATTTGCACAATCGTACACAAGCACGATCGTGATAGAGAGATAATCGCTCATGCGCAAGCACGATCGTGACAGAGAGGCAGTCTTCTGTGGTGTAAGATAACTTCGTTTGTTTCTTCTTCCTCCTAAAAGGCCTAGTCGAGTTAGAGGTATAGCTTCTCCAAGTAATCAGCTCCCACTTTTTGAGTCCTATGATTCTTCCTCCTTAGCAATCAGCATACTCTTGCTTACCTTATAGTACATGAAAGAAATTCCAGCAGTAGGGACCAAGAATGCTCATAAGAGCATGAAGCATACTCTGGTACTGCCTCCCATTCAGTGCCTTAGCCTATATATGCTTTCGACCAACCTCAAGTGGAAGTGGGAAAGATCCAGTGCTTCAGATTGCACCAACTGTTGATCCAATAAAAAGAGTCATGGCAATCCCAGAAAAGGAAAACTTATTAGAAATGTTAAGTTTAGTAGTATGCAAACCTCGATAGCTTTGCTAGGAGCAACTCGGATGACATTAACCTAATTCTTAGTTCTTGATGCTCAGGCTAACGCACAGTCGTGGGTTAGCGTGCTCGTTCATGTGTTACGCTCTGGAGCATACACTTCCGTGCGTTAGGCTGCATGGTTGTACATGCTCTTGGTAAATGCTTCATTTCATTAAATTCTGAAGAAGAGAAGAGAGGAGAGAGGTGAGAGAAAATTGGCTGGTTCGTGGCTTGGCTAATAAGACAGAATAGTAGAAGAGTAAGTGTGTCTTTAAAATTTTACAAATTACGATGTCGTTTTTATCTTAGATAAAATAAAATAGGGTTAAATTGGACATAAATCTGGACTAGTAAAAAGACTACTTATCCCCAGCATTGTTCTAATTATAGTAATCCTTAATATTAGGAAGATAGAAGTTGTCCATGAATAATTAGTAAGAGAGCACGTCCGGTAAGAGATCGGCAATTCAAGATCTAGTTTCGTCTCTTCACCATTCCTCTCTCTCCATTAACTTCTGCTTGTGAAATACAAAGCAAATGCTTAAGCATTCTTGCCACTGGGAAGAGAACAACATCGTTTAGAGAAGACACAAGAGATATCAATTTACGTGCTTGATTAAAGAAACTAAGATCGTTCCTTTGTAACTCATCCATTTAGTTCAGGAATTATCTGTAGAAGCATAAATTTGGAGTGTCCATCTGCTTCAGGAGTGGACAAGTCATCTAGATCTATTTGGAGATTCTTAGCTTAAAGGCATATTCTCAGCCTCTGACAATGAAGCCACACTCTCCATCTTTGTTCTTGTTTGAGACATATGAGAAGAAGTTCATTCAAGGTGAGTTATGTCCATTGAATCTGGGAAAGGTAAAATTTTTATTCCTTTTTAGTTAATTCATATATGGGTTTATGACAGCAACTGACTTGATTCTTGGGCTTGAATTTTCTCGTTGAATTTACTTTGTTTATTATTATTTTTATGGGTTGTGTTTTTTATTAATTTCTTTGCAAGTTATTTGGTCTTTGGCATACTCTATACTCTCAAACACTACTTTTTGATCCCGTAACAACTGTTATTTGAACTTGTTTCAAATTTTGCTCCACACTCCACACTCTATTTGTGCTTCGTTTGGATCAACTAAAGCTACGGTGGATCTTACTTATCAAGTTCAAATAAGCAACTCTCCCGTTAACCCCTCCATAGAAGATGAGGTGCTTCATCAAACAAGGAAAAAATATAAACGGCATCATAGTGATACTGATAAGGAGCTTGGGATGAATGAAACGGAACGACCAATGGCAGATGGAAGTGGCCAATTTGATCTGAAGGTCCAGCTCGTTTCTGACAAGGAGCGCTTAACGATTCAGTCTCACGATGCTTAGGAGGATTGGACAACTAGCCAGGAAGATGATGATATTATCATTGATGATGAGGTGTCTGATTCGGAGGATGGAGTAGATGATGAATCAAAGGTGGTTTTTACAAAGGTTGAAAAATAAGAGCTACGAAGGCCATGGCAGAATGCTCTCATTATAAAGCTCCTGGGAAAGGTACTGGGTTACAAGGTTCTCATTTCACAAGTTATTCACATGTGGTAGATTGATGGAAACTACAAGATCATTGATCTAAGATAGGATTATTTTCTTCTCAAGTTTGAAAACAAAAGTGATTATAAACATGTTTTAGACGGTGGTCCTTGGGTGATCAATGG
>JANZXP010043198.1:0-12026 GCA_027576715.1 Erythroxylum flavicans | reverse complement strand
ATATGATAGACTTAGCCCTCACCTCGGAAGCGGCCAGAAGTAGACAGTTCTGGCGGAATAGGATAAAGGTGCGAGAAGCCCTTTGAAGTGCTCCATTGACAATCGAGTAAATCTATCAGTAGTTATTACTGGTTCCACTCCAACAGAGTTTCGACAGTGTAAATAGCCTTATATGTCGGGGCTAGTGACGAGTGGTAGTCCAGTCCTTCCACTCAGGTGTAGGGGAAAGGCCCAGGACAGATGTCGGTAACCATAACTTTACCATTCACTCAGGAGGGCAACACACGTAAGTCTAGTCCGACGGGAGTAAAGCCGCGACGTGTCCATTCCTGCCTATCAAGAGTTCTTGCAAAACTGGGCTACATATCAGGTATATCCTTCTCACTTTCCTTCCATTTCTTTCTTTTTCATTATTATCTCATATGCCTGTGGGTCTACCGGAAACAGCCTCGCTACTATGTAGGGGTAAGACTGCGTACTATCAGACCTCCCCAGACCTCGCGATAGTGCGAGATTCCAAACTGGGTGATGATGATGAAATAAATCCTTAACACCAATCCCTGACAACGGTGCCAAAATTTGGTGAATGTCAAACTAGCCAAAAATAATTAACATACTCAGAATATTAACATAGCACAGTGGAGTAGGATCGTCTCCTCAGGGAATGGTGGTTTATCTCTTTTAAACAAATAAGTGAAAAAAGAGAATTTGAGAATTAAGTTTAAAACTCAATATTAAAAATAGCAAAAATGAATTGATTTGAAATTCAATAAAATAAACTTCTAGTTAAAGTAATTTATTTCCACCTTGATTCATACAATTTATCATTGATGCAAAAGTAATTTAACATATTCATGAATAAATTGGTATTAGTTATTAAGAATAGATCTGTAATAACCAATTTTCCTTACTTTGTCGGTAATCACAAACAGATCGAACAATTACTTCCTAATTGAAAGACAACTCCAGAGGCAGCTCATAGGATTTAAGGTTTTCATAGCCTTAAGATCTAGAAAGACCCAATTCTAGCTAACAAACTCAAAAGATGGTTTATTGCAATCAGATTAATTAATCCATGACATAGATTAAATTTCTAAATGAAGAAATAAAATTATGTCGATTGCCACTTATTAAAACCAACAAACAATTATGGATTTTTTGTTTTAATTAGCAATAGATTATTTTAGGATTATTAAATATGTGCCTTTATTCAATAAAACCTAAAACAATCATGAAGTCAGAGAATTCAGGAAACAATTAAACACCCATGCATAACTGAGCTTAATAAAACCTATTCGATCTCACATTTGATTTAGAATCAAAGCTTCAATATAATCCTCTAACTAGAATTAATAAATTAGTTACAGGACATAGAGAAGAGAGACCACATGAAAATTATTGAAAAATAAAATTATTCTTATTGAAGAAGTTGAGAGGAAAACCAAAGTTGGAGAGCAAAAGAGATGAAAACTGAACAACACGTAGTTTCGTACTATGCTCTTAACATCTCTGAATTTACTCTGATTTACTCTTATCAAATCAATTTCAAATGGATGTGGGGATGGATTTTTGCTTGTCTCTCTATTTTGAATGGATTATGTTGATTTTATAAGATAAGGATGCTTTCTTCTTTTTTTGTTGCAATTTTCTCCTAGCTGTGCGTGTATGATGCATTTTCCTCTTTGGTGTTTTCTATTTCCTCTAGACCTTATTGTTTTGTTATTTCATTTGTGGATGTTGTGAGCAGCCCATCTCGTCCTGCTGAGGCCCAAGAGAATACATAATGATCTGTTTTAAAGACGCCTTTCAGAAGCACTCATGTCAAGGCTCGCCCTCTTAAGTTGGAAGAATTTTCCATGTCAACAATGGCATAGAAAGCATGACAATACAATCATACGAGTTAACTAAATACAGTTAGGCAATAAGGAAAAGGAGGATATTATGATATTTTGCTCTAGTCATTTCTCATGTTTTTCTCTTTGTTCTTCTTCTATTTTCTGCCAAGTTTGGTTGTACTGTGGCTTTTCTAGCTGGCCCCAAAAGGCAAAGAATCAATCAAGCTAACTGATTTCCATTTAGTCACTGCATTGGTGCTTTCTATTAAGCTCTGCATAGATAGCAGAGTATCAAACTCGTTTCCACACCCTTTATGTGGATGTTACCACGATCAAAGAAGCGTAGTCCAAGCTTCAAGCAGATGTGACCTCCCTTACTTACACGTTGGTCGATCAGTACAAACTTTTTTTGAAACAACAATAACTCCTTAAGTAGCTTATCAATTGCCCTCCGACAATCACGTTGACTTCTCAGTCAGGTGAAGGTTTATCGGTTTATTTCGGATCTCTTTCCAACAAAAGTCCACAAGCTGGCTCACCCCAACCTCTTCGCCATAAGTTAGCTTCGGTGGAGATGCCTCATTTCTCGAGCACTGCTGTAGATTGCTAGGTTCTCAACGCATCACGTTACTTTGATTTTATGGCATACGAGATGAAGATTGTGTGACCATTGCTTCCTTTTATCTCTAAGCTGAAGCTTTGGACTGGTATGAATGGATGCATAGGAATCGTCAGTTGGCCGGTTGGATTCCCTTCACGGAAGCTTTGCAAAGCGATTCTGTCTGAGAGAACTCGAATAACCTGAGGGCCAACTTGCTAAATTGCGTCAAACTTCCACCGTAGACGAGTTCTATTTGCATTTTGAGGCCACTATGAATAGAGCCATACTTTTCCCTTAGCTATTTGTGCTTTGTTGTTTCGTATTAAGACTTAAAGAAGATATCAAAAATGCTATGTTAACTACAGAGCCCATTGATTTTGAGGAAGCAGTATGGCTAGCCTTGATGCATGAGTACCGACTACTGTTAGAAAAAGGCTTCATCAAGCCTAGCTTGGGTTGCAGCCCACCTATCTTACCCACACCGAAGACGAATACTCCTGTTACTCCATCCTCTTTGTCCTCTTCTTCGGTCACCTCGACTACCCTTCCTTCTGGAACAAAGCTACCTATTCGACAATCGTCACCAATCAAGGCAACGACTCGTCGAGCCCAAGGCTTGTGTTACTAGTGTGATGAGAAATATTCTTAGGATCACAAATGCAAAGTCGAACCCCAGATGCTACTCCTTAGTAAAGAGATCGATGTTTCTCTATAGGACACGACACCTCCAATAGCTAGCACTGATCGCACAGCTTCTGACACGTTATCAGTCCTCCCAGTGACAACGGCAGTGTGTCACACTACGCTATGTCATGTGATTCTCCTCCATCCACTATTCAGTTTTTGGGTATAGTCCATGGGCATTCTGTTCTCATTCTGTTGGACGGTGGGAGCACTCATAGCTTCATCCAATCTCGGGTGGTTAAATTTCTTAATTTGTTTGTGGAATCCACTAAGTGTTTTGGAGTTTTGGTGGGTAATGGTAAATGTTTATTGTGTTCAGGTATGGTGCGACAAGTTCTTGTTCACATTCAGGGGTTTAAAGTCAAATTTGATTTTTTGGTGTTGGCTTTGCAAGGCTGGAACATGGTATCAGGAGTCTCTTGGCTGGCTACACTAGCGTCAATTGTTACCAATTATGCCAACTCCATTTTTGAATTTAATTTTGGTAATCAATCTATTTGATGGACTGGACACAATGCACGGTCCGCTCAGTACACCTCTCTTTATGCACTGCATCACTTTTCTGTGATGGATGTTCCTCTTCAAATTTGTCATTTGGTGGCCGCCTTCATTGATCCTTTATTAGTTATTGACAGGCCTCTAGACCTCAACGAGTTATTGGCCAATTTTGCTAATGTGTTTACCAAGCCTCATGGCTTACCACCTCAGTGGTTGCAGGATCATAGTATTCCTTTGGCACTGAATACTCCTCCGATCAACATCCTCCTATATCATTACCCACACTTTCAAAAGCAAGAGATCGAAATATTGGATTCAGAAATGCTGACTGAGGGTATAATTCGCCTTAGTAACAGTCAATTTTCCTCAACCCTATTGATAATACGAAAGAAAGAAGGATCATGGCACTTTTGTGTGGATTACTAGGCCTTGGACGCCGTGACAATTCGAGATCATTTTCCTATTCCATCGTTCGATAAATTATTTGATGAGTTACACGGGGCTCTTTTCTTTTTCAAACTCAATTTGTTGGCTGGTTACCACCAAATACGAATGCAATCCGCAGATGTGGTGAAGACGGCCTTTCGTACTCATAACGACCACTATGAATTCTTTGTGATGCCTTTCAGTTTCATCAATGCCCCCTCTACTTTTCAGTCTTTAATGAACGATATTTTTCGGCCATACCTTCGTAAATTTGTTCTTGTCTTCTTTGATGACATTTTAATATATAGCATTGATTGGCTCTCTCACTTGCAGCATTTGAGGATTATTTTACAGGTGCTATGCTCTCATAAATTGGTTGCTAAATTGGACAAATGTCCTTTCGGCCAACGACAGCTAGGGTACTTTGGACATGTGATTTCCTCTACCGACATTGTTGTTGATTCCAAAAAGATCTGCGCTATTCAAGGTTGGCCTATTCCACAGTCCATTAGAGATGTTCGCAGCTTCCTTGATTTAGCAAGATGTTACTGCATATTTATTCCAAAACTATGTTTCTATCGCAGAAGCACTTTCTGATTTATTAAATAAGAGCAATTTCTCCTGGATTACATAGATGCAAACGGCTTTTGAAAAACTTAAAGAATTACTCGGTGCTACTCCTGTTCTCCAGATGCCAAATTTTTCCAAGCCATTTACAATCGGGACAAACGTGACAAATATAGGCATAGGTGTTGTTTTGTCACAGGATACTCACCCTATTGCCTTCTTCAGTCAGAAACTCAATTCCCGAATGTAGCAGGCTTCTGCCTAGCACTGCGAGACATTCGCCATCACAAGCAGTCGCTAAATGGTGACAATATCTTCTTGGTAGGAAGTTTACAATTCTCACTAATCAACAATCCTTAAGGAATCTCACTGACCAAGTTATCCAAACTCCAGAGCAGCAGCAATGGTTAGGCAAATTAGTTGGTTACGACTTTGATACCCTTTATCGTGTTGGTAAATCCAATTTAGCCACAGATGCTCTCTCACGACTTCATCTTTTTGAGTTGTTTCTGCTATCTACCATTGCCTATGGAATTATTAATAAAATTCGTGCTGCTAATTCCTCTCATGATGAACTTTTAGAATGGCATCATCTCTATCAGGCTCAATCGGCTTCTATGCCTGACTTTTCAGTTTGAGATGGATTGCTTTTCTTCCGCAATAGTTTGGTACTACCATCTGACTCTCCCCTGCAACAAAAACTCCTCTATAAATTTCATTCCAACTTGTTAGCGGTCATTTCAGTGTTACCAGAACGTTCCATAGGCTCTCTGCAAATTTCTTCTAGAAATTAATGAGGAAAGATGTGCAGAATTTTATTTTGCAGTGCCAAATTTTTCAATAAATGAAGGACTCTTCTCTTAAACCAGCTAACCTCCTTCAGCCTTTACTATTCCCGGAAATGGTTTCTGAAGATATTTCTATGGATTTCATCATAGGCATTCCACCTTCTAAAGGTAAATCTGTCATCCTAGTTGTGATTGACTATTTATCTAAGTATGGACATTTTTTAGCTTTGTCTAGTACTGTCATAAGCGAATCTGTTGCTGTTATTTTGATTGCGGAGGTTGTTTGATTGCATGAAATTTTGACTTCCATTGTCACCAATCAAGATCCTAAATTCTTGAATTCTTTTTGGCTTGAGATTAACCGTTTGCAGGGCACTATAGTTGAGAGGAGCCAAAATAATCTGGTGGTATATATACAAAAAATGAGAGCAATCCCTCCTATATCAATGGGATTTGACAGATACAGAAAATAACTACAAATAGGTCAACTATGCACTTAATTAAATGTAAAGATTTCTTAACTTATAAAAAAATACTATTGCTTCCATGATTATTGTAGGACCGTTGCTTCCTTGGTGATGCATAACTAGCAGGAAATATGTTTAGTGCTTGGAACTTGAGAATTGCATGTGTAAGGCTCACTGAGTGCCACGTTCAGTTGAATCTTTAATAGGGGCAGAACCATTATCTTCTATACTCCCCCTCAAACTAGGACGAGGCATTAAGGAAAGCCCTATTTTGTGTCATATATCCATAAAACTAGAGAGTGTTAAAGGCTTCATAAGTATATCAGCTAATTGAGCTTTGGATGAAACAAAGTAAGTGACAAGATTGCCCATTACAACTCTTTCTCGAACAAAGTGGTAGTTGAGCCCAATATGGAAGACTGGGTTCACTATCATATGGAAGGCACTTAGATTGTCATAATGAAAAATGGATGGTTCAGCGAGCATAATGCTAATATCTCGAAGAAGATAAGTGAGCCAAGTTAACTTTGCAGTTGTAGATGACATGGATTTGTATTCAGCTTCGGCACTTGATCAGGCTATCGTGGGTTGTTTTTTTACACACCAAGATAAGCAAGTTGCCCTAAGAAAAGTACAATACCCAGTGGTGGACCGTTTAGCTAAGGGACATCTAGCCTAATCTGCATCAGAGAAAGCATAAAGGTGCAAAGTACTTTGGGAGGTGATATTTATTCCATAGTCAAGTGTGCCACTAATGTAGCGTAAAATGTGCTTAACGGCTTGATAGTGTCCCACGGTGGACTCATGCATTAACTGACAAACAAAATTTACCGAGAAAACAATATTGGGTCTTATTATGGTAAGATACTATAAGCCACCCACAATACTTTGATAAAATGTTAGATCATTAAAAGGTTCATTGCTAGTTGATGTAGTATGACCTTTGATAGCCATTGGGGCGGATATGGGCTTGCATCTATTCATTTGTGCTCTCTCGAGTAAATCCCTAGCATATTTAGATTGGGAAAGAAATAAACCACTAGATTGTGCATGTGCTTCTATGCCAAGGAAATAATGAATTGAGCCAAGATCTTTAATAGCAAACTCACTGCCAAGTTTGTCAAGAAACCAATCCAAAAAAATAACGTTGTTTCTCGTTAAAAGCATATCATCAACATAGATAAGAAGCAAGATTGTACCTCTAGGAGAGTGGCAAACAAAAAGTGAAGGGTCTACAATGTTGTAAAAGAAACCAATTTCTAAATGAAAGCTGCTTAATCAATCAAACCATGCACGTGGGACTTGTTTAAGTCCATATAAAGCACGTTTGAGTTGACACATATAGGAAGGGAATTTTGTGTTCTGAAAACCTGAAGGCTGCTCCATGTAGACAGTTTCAAAGCGATAACCATATAGGAATGCATTTTTTATATCGATTTTATCTTAGTTTTGAGCACCCACTTACAACCTACCAAATTCATATGAGAAGTTCGTGGAACAAGATCCCATATGTTATTAGAATTTAGGGCATTAAGCTCATCATGCATGGCTCCTGACCAACCAAGATGTCGTAAAACTGTAACTATTGATTTTAGTTCTTTTGGAATTTCTACATGCATGTTGGGATAACGAGGGTTTTATTTTTTTATACCATCTTTTAATTGAGTAACCATAGGATGTGAAGGAGTAGAATCATTAGTTGATGAGGAGCCATGCAACAAAGAAATTTTCCTATTTACAATAATATTTTCATTGGCCAAACGATTTATGTTAGCGGACATCACCTATTCTTGTGTTAATGGAACATTATCATTGGAGTTTTCATGTAGTCCAGGAAGTTTAACGTGGCCAGAAGCATTTGCCTCAGTACAAGGCAAAGTTGACTTAATGTTGGGCAGCTCTTCCTATTTTTGTGTTAATGGAACATTATCATTGGAGTTTTCATGTAGTCCAGGAAGCTCAACGTGGCCAGAAGCATTTGCCTCATTACAAGGCAGAGTTGACTCAATATTAGGCAGCTCTTCCTGCAATGTATCAAGGGTTCTGCTGGTGTAGATAAAAATGCATTTGGTGGCTCACCATGTTGACTATTTGGTTGCTCACCATGTTGACTATTTGGTTGAGCAAATGAATAATTTTGAAACTTAGATGATCCAATTATATTAGTAAAATAAGTAGGATCACAACTAAAGTCAGAAGGGGAATCAACTTCATGAAAATTAATCCACTTATAATAAGTGGTCATCTCACCCTCATGTGACTGAGGGCTATATAGTCCGCTTGGATTTTTAAAAGGAAATTGAGACTCATCAAAAATTACATGTCTTGAGATAATGATTCTACTAGTTAGTGGATACAAACATTTATAACCTTTATGTTTAGTACTATAACCAAGAAAGATGCATAGGATTGATTTAGGTTCTAATTTATGTTTTCTATAATCTCCTAAAAAAGGAAAACACTTACAGCCAAGAACCCTCATGGAGCTATAGTTGGATGTTTACGAAGCAGCTAAGATTCCATCTGTAATGTTGGAGTTGGTAGTCTACTAATCAAAAAAACTGTTGTAGTAAAATAATTAATCCAATATTTAGTAGGTAAATTAGCATGGAATATCATTGTAAGACCCAACTCACTTATATTCTCATGTTTTCTTTCTGCAAGTCCATTTTTCTCAGGAGTTTGTGGACAAGAAGATTGAAGATGAACATCTTTATTAGCTAAAAAGGAATTAAAATCTAAGCTGTTGAATTCACCTCCTTCGTCACACTAGAAAACTTTTATTTTTTTCCAAATTGGCAATCTATAAATTTATAAAAATGCAAAAAAGAAGAGAAAAATCTGATTTTTTCTTTAATGGATAAAACTAAGTAAATCTAGTATACCCATCAACAAAAATGATATAATATCAAAAATCATCCCTAGACTTAACAGGAGTTGGCCCTCATAGATCACAATGAATTTTTTGAAAAAGGTTCATCGCATTGATCATTTGTCTCAAGAAAGGGAAGTCTACAAGATTTGCCTATTTGGCAACTTTCACAAATAGGCATTGGAACTATATTTAATAAAGTTTTCTAAAATAAGAAATCAATTATTTGATATTAAGGATGTCCCAAACGTTGGTGCCACCCTTCTCTATTAGTTTTTCTAAAACAATAAGAAAAGAGAGTTATATGTCGACCATCAAGGGTATATAGACCTCCCCGTTGAGTTCCTTTAGCTACGATTTCTTTTATTCATCTGTCCCTAATCACAAATCCAAGATCATCAACTTCCAAAGAAAAAGGTAAATGTTTTGTAAGTTAACTTATAGATAAAAGATCCATTTTGATATCAGGCATAAGCAATACATTTTTTAATGTAAAATTAACATTTTCACCATTTATAATTGAATCACCAGTGTGTGTAATGTCAAGTGTATCACTATTACCTATCATTATAGCATTATGTCTTGTGTATGGTTTAATATTAGTCAACTTACCAGGGTCATTAGTCATGTGTATCGAGGCTCCATTATACGGGTGTCATTTGTAAGTTTGAGGAGTATTAATGGCAAGAGCAGCCAAGGCAGTAGGAATATCTTTGGGTTGATACGCATGATTGAATCGGTTGAAGCAATTTAAAGCAGTATGATTCTTCTTATAACATATTTGGCATATGATTTCTTCTTTCTTGTCATCACGTTTATCTAAGGCTTATCCATTGCTAGTCACAGATCCATTATAAATGTTCCTTTGTTGATTTTCTGTGTCGGACAAAAAACCACAATCTCCTCTGTTTATATAAGACCTGTTTCCTTGAGCAAAGCCGCAGCCTGTAGAGTTAAAGTTATTAGAGTATTTACCTCGTCGTCGATTTTGATTCCCATTAGTTTGCTGACCAAAGAAGATAACTTGTGTTGTGTCATGAATATTACCATAATGAAGTTGACTACGAGTTTCATGACTTTGAAGAAGTGGCACAGCTTCACGATACGAAGGTACCGGTGGCTTCAACATGGTGGTAACAAAGTTTTCATATTCTTTTCCTAAGCCTTGAAGTAGCCAAAAGACCTTGTTTCTATCGGACACAGGTTTGTCAATGGCTGCAAGGTCATCACAAATAGATTTGAATTTGTGAATATAACTATTCAAAGGATCAGTACCTTTGCGTAGGAATGTCATTGATTGGATTAGTTCACACTCTCTCTTTTGAGAACTTTGTGTAAATGCATCTTCAAGTGCAGTCCAAATTTCTACAGCACTATCAAGTCCAACTACAAGTCCAAGAACCTCTTCACTTAAGGTTTCGGTAATCCAACCACGAAGGAGACCGTCAAACCGTTTCCAAGCAACAAATTTAGGATTTGGTACATCTTTGGCTCTGCTGGCCAAGCTATCTTGGGAGCTCGCAATATATGGAGGTGGCATTGGAGTTTCTCCATTAAGAAATCCATACATATCTTATCTCTCAATTAAGCCAAGTATCTGGTTCCTCCGTAGCAAATAATTGGTTTGAGTCCAATGAAGGGAAACAAAATTTCCAACATTCAAGGTTGTAGGATATAGGTAAGTGTTAGAGTTGGAAGATGAAGCCATTTAGAGCAAGAAAATTTCAAGGATGATCTCCTCTCACCGAATTGGCTCTGATACCATAAAGACAGAATGAACAAAGTATAATTATGTATAACAGGTCCCCAAGGTGAGAGGAGTCAAAATATTCTGTTAGTATATATACAAAAAATGAGAGCAATCCCTCCTATATCAATGGGATTTGACAGATACAGCAAATAACTACAAATAGGTTAACTATGCACATAATTAAATGTAAAAATTTTCTTAACTTATAAAAAAATGTCGTTGCTTCCATGATTATTGTAGGACCGTTGCTTCTTTGGTGATGCATAATTAGCAGGATATATATTTAGTGCTTGGAACTTGAGAATTGCATGTGTAAGGCTCATTGAGTGCCACGTTTAGCTGAATCTTTGATAGGGGTAGAACCATTATCTTCTATAAGCTCCTAGCACTGCCTATCACCCTCAAATAGACAGGCAAACAAAGGCACTGAATAAATTACTAGAAATGTATCTGCGTTGTTTCATTGGCAATTCCCCTGCTACCTAGTCTTTATTATTTCTGTGGTAGAACACCTCGTACCAAACTGTTGCTAAGATGTCCCCATTTCAAGTCCTTTATGGACATCCTCCACCAGTAATTTCCCATTATATTAGGGGCATTGCCAGTAATTCACTTGTTGACAAGCAACTTCTGCAGCGTGATAAAATACTTGCTCAGCTTAAACATAATGTGTTACAAGAACATGGCAGAATGAAGTCTTACGCCGACCAACATTGACGGGAAGTTCACATAGATGATTGCGTTTATATGAAGTTACAGCCTTATCTCCAAAATCTAATCCAGCGTCGTCGGAATAACAAGTTTGGTCCGCGTTATTTTGGTCATTTCCAAGTGGTTCAAAAGGTGGGAACTGTCGCTTACAAATTGGAACTTCCCAAATATGCCGAAATCCAATCGATATTCCACGTTTCCTTGCTTTGGAAATGTGTCGGTGTCCGTACATAACAGATTACACCCCTGCACTTGATGGATACAACATCCACATTAATATTACAACCAGTTGAGATTATTCAATAGTATACTGTCCAGCGCGGGGATAATTTTGTCGAACAATGGTTAATTCATTGGGATGGCCTGGATGAAAGTGCAGTACAAGGATCATGTATTGTTGAGCTATCCGAAACTTAAGGACAAGGTTCTTTTCCAGGGGAGGAGAGATGTTGTGAGCAGCCCAGCTCCTCTTACTGAGGCCTAAGGCTCTGTTTGGTTGAGGAGTTGAGGATAGAATGGAATATAACGTAACACACTTCCATCGTTTGGAAGGAAATGTTATAATGGAATGGAATGGAAGTAGAGGGTTTTATGTTACATTTCATTCCATCCTAAACAGTGAAAATAAGAAACCTCCGACTTGGAAGGTTTGGGATGGAACGTAAACTAATAAATACAAACTAACTAATATACCCTCAATAATTTTTCGTAATACCAACTGCGACCAAGTCATAATATTATATTAAATATAATTAATATATTAAATAGAATAGAATAATATTTAACATAATAAATTTTATTAAATAATTAATAATATTATTTTTATA
>JANZXP010043178.1:0-12026 GCA_027576715.1 Erythroxylum flavicans | reverse complement strand
GTGGTGACATATAAGTAAGATATGTTATGGTATAAAAGCATGAAGATGAATTAATAATGGTTAAGGTGTTTTTCATTAGATTACGCCCACGTTATATGATTCCAAATAGTTGACGAATAAGGGTTCTTTGAAATAACCCTACAGGGTAATAAGCTCACGTTTTATGACCTTTGAGTTGGACTCTGGAAACGGGGTCCAACACAAAGAATCTTCAAGAAGTTCAATCACTCAAAGTCAAAGGAAAAAATGACTTGGTGTAGAAGTTGAAGAAAAGAATTTATGGACTCAAACAGGCTCCAATGAAATGGTATAAGAATAGTTTCAACAAATTGATGAAGATGGTTCTAGAAAATAAGCTTGAACTTTATAGTAAGCTCACAGGGATGACATTCAAGTGATTTTTTGGGGTGGTATATTTCTCTTCTAAAATGGGATAAAGGGGGAGATTATTACAGATTCAACCCCATTTTATTGATGTTCACTTACTAATTTCATTAAATCTGAACCCCATTGATCTTAACTATCACATCATATTAAAAGGAGTGTATGTTATAAATCTTATCCTTTTTTAAGTTTTAAAGATAAGTTTGAAGGAAGTAGTTGGATAAGACAAAACAACGCAATAATATGAGTGTTTTAGAGTTTAAATAACTTCATTCAACTATAGCTTTATCAAAGTTTGATTTCTAGAATTTGTTTAGGAGTAGTGTTGGTATGTGTGTGTGTGTGTGTGTGTGTGTGTGTGTATTTATACTCAATTCTAGAGCTAGTTGGCATAAGTCTTTTGAGAGAGCTTCAAAGAAGTTGAAAGAGGTGGAATAGTTGTAATTATCTTGTGAAGCGTTCTTGAGTGAGAGAGCTAGAAACCATTATCATTTGTATCTTGCTGATTGATTTAGTATATTTTATTATCCATTTGTCTTGTATTTTTTTACCTCTAACATAGTTTTTCATGTTAAAATAATATGTTTGTAATTTTCAATCATCTTTATTGTGTAAGTAATTTGTTATTGGTTGAGTGACCTCAAAGTTCTTATGAGCATTATTGTTTGGATCCCTAACAAGTGGCATTAAAGCCTAACATTAACCTCTCATACTCAAGCTTGTGATCATTTCAACGTAAAAGTTAATAAGTGACATACAGTAAGAAACAACTGTAGAAGCACAACACATTATCGGAGGGCCTCTATACCATGTTTAAAGTATTTTATTGGCGCACTCCATTTTCATTCCAATTGAGAATCATACTTCACTCTTAGCAGTTTCTCTCTGTCTCTACTAGTTATTCGTTCTTATTCCTTCCATCTCAGCTACCTCTTTGTTTTTTCTTTCCACGCTCCCTTTTTCTCGTTTTCCTCACCTACATGACAATCTCACTCCAAGGTTATTATATTTTTAAGAAAATAACTTTTCTATTAAAAACCTTAAATTTCACATTATATAAAAAGAAATTTAATGTTTTAAAATTTTTGAAATTAAACTATTAACTAAAAAATTATTTAATCTCATTAAAATTTTATCAATTTTGACATATTTTTTATTTTTTCTTTTGCATGAGTCTTTTACAAAAGATAAACTTTATTATAAGAAAGAAAAGTAGTTTCATAGTGAAAATGATGCTGATAATTTATACTTGTAACATTAGTCTCCACACCTAACACAGTCTTTTACAAAAGATCAACTTTATTATAAGAAAGAAAAGTAGTTTTACAGTGAAAATGATGCTGATAATTTATACTTATAACATTAGTCTCCACACCTAACACTTGAAAATTATCACTGAAGGAAACAACTCTCCATATTCATTACAATTCAGTGTGATAATAATGATATTGAATCAATAAGAACAAAACCCCACACACACAAATTCCGATCACATTCATGGTTAAAAGGGGCAATATTGTAAATACTATAGATAAGCAACGAGGTCAAGAAAATCAGCCTTGCCAAGCACTACAACCTCTTATGCACCAAAAGGATCAACAAGAATAGGAAAAAGAACAAATAATAATATATCAGTCCTTTGTATCTATGAACCATAACACAAGTTTCCTTACAAATTTACTGTAAAGAATGATGCAAGCTAAAATGTTTTTCCATCTTATGTGAATACTAAACTTGCATTTGCAAATACAACTCAAACCATTTTTCATGCCAAATTTTTTAATCACAATTCAATCCAAAAACTATAGAACACTGCCATCGTTTAAAACAACTAGATTGATTTAAACCCATAAAAATGTTGAGATAGATGTTAGAAGTATTATCCAACCAATGATTATGGTTAGGAGCTTGTCTTGCTTCCTAATTAATTTGTCAAAGAATAGGTAAAGATGGACAATGACACAGAATGCGAATAACAGCATACCAAAGAGAAGACCTATGAATCATAATCATTCTGTTTCTTTTCTATTGATTCTTTTTTTCTTCTACACTTTCTTTTTGTTTATTATTTGGTATTGATTTGTTGTTATCAAGTAGTATTATAGCACCATTTTGCTACCTATTTCTTCACACATTCTTATAATATATTTTTTGTAATGTCTTTGATAGTTTGAACTTTGAACCCAAAAATCACAAAAAGAAAACTAAAACCTAAGTTTGTCATTGAAGGCCCTTTTCATTATTAACTCTTGTTTTTACTACCAACTCTTGTTGCCGTTGTTGCTTCTGATGTTAAACCTTAATCCATTATTTTTACGGACTATGATCCATATTTTAACCCGTCATTTAGAATCCATTATCTAAAATTATCTAATGGTTAAAAGTTAGGTGGATGTTATATTAAATGATAGAAGTTTGTAAAAGTATTAAATGCAATTGCGTGAAGGTTGAATCTAAAACTCTCTCATGTATCCTTTAACTAGGGGATGAGTCTCACACTATAATTTAAGACATAAAGTAAGAAGGGCTTATAATAGAAATCTTCATTTCCTTTAATTCCTCTTTTACTCCACTTTCCTAAATTCCTTTCCAATATCCTTATTCCAATAAAGTGATATTAAGAGCTAGGTTATCTTAGTCATAAATATATAACAAAAAGGATGACAAACAATATGTTTTCCTTCCAATTCCTTTGCCTCACTAAAGACAACTATAAAAATTTCTATATTCAAGTAAAGACATTACTAGGCTTTTATGATGTACTGGAGATTGTAGAGAAAGGTTATGAGGAACCTCAAAATAAGGCTTCTTTAAGTCCTACCTAAAAGAACGTTTTACATAAATCCAAAAGAATGGATCAATAAGCCCTCACTCTCATCCACCAGTTCTTGGATGATGTAAAATTCAAAAAAGCTGCAAATGTAATAACTTTAAAAGAGGCATGGGACATTCTTCAAAATGCTCACAAGGGCTTTGGTAAAGTAAAGAAGGTATGTCTAAAAAATCTTCACGTGAGTTCTTAATATGAAAGAGTTTTAATCTATTTAAGATTATCGCACTCGAGTGTTAATCATTGTTAATGGAATGAAAAGAAATGGAGAAGCCTTAAATGGTGTAGAGTGATAGAGAAAATTCTTCAATTTTAACTCTAAGATTTAATTATATTATTGCTACAATTGAAGGATTAAAAGATATAGACTCCATGATTGTTGATAAACTCATAGGGCCTCTATAAGCTAATGAAGAAAGGTTAAGAAAGAAAAATAATCAAGAAGTTATAGAGCAAGTTCTTCAAAGTAAGCTTATTATAAACATAGATGTGGAAACCAAAGAGTTCATGGATGTAGTAGAGGCTGGAGCCATAAATGTGGTGGAAGAGGGGAAAATATCAAGGCAATCATGAAGAAAAAGGAAGCCAAAGTTTTCCTTTAATTAACGTAAATATGGAAATCCATCAAGTAAGAATTAAAATGCTCAAGTTCAAAGCTATACTTGTCAAAGGTATGGGCATTATGCGTCAAATAGTTAGAACAAATGTCAGAATGTGAATGAGAAGGTATGTTTACTAAAAAAAAGTCATCAAGAAGAAAGGGAGCTCACTTCATTAATGGCATAATGCAAGGAAGAAAAAGAAGAAGATATTACATAGCACCTTGACACAGGAGCAAGCAACCATATAAGTGGAAGTCAAGATATGTTCTTTGAGCTTAATATAAGAATATAAGGTGTTGTGATGTTTGAAAATGGCTATAAAAGGGAGAAGTGACATTCTTATCCACCTAAATAATGATAGGCATAAATTTATTTTTAATTTTTACCACATGCCTGATATTAAAAATAATATCTTAAGTTTATGATAGTTTTTAGAGAAAATATGAGATAGAATTTAAAAATTGACATTGTAAGATAATAGATGAGAGCAAAAATTTGATAACCAAAGTGGAAATGAAAAGAAATTGATTATTCTCCTTAGATATTCAAACTAATGTTGCTAAATACCTATAAGCATGTGTAAAAGAGTATTCTTGGCTTTCACACTTAAGGTTTGATCATATAAACTTTAATAACTTAAATTTATTCTCAAGAAAAGATATTGTAAAAGGTTTGCCTTACATTGATCATCCTACTAAACTATGTGAAGGTTGTCTTTTTGAAAGGCAAACTAGAAAAAGCTTTCTGAAAGAAGCTAAATCAAGAGAAAAGAAGCAATTAGAGCTAGTCTGTGTAGATATTTGTGGACCGATAAATCCAAGTTCTCATAATAAAAACATGCAATTTTTACTCTTTATTTATGATTTTAGTTGTAAAACTTGGGTATGTTTTCTTAAACAAAAATTAGATGCATTATCTATGTACAAGAAGTTTAAAGCTATCGTAAAAAAAGAGAGTGATCATAAAATTAAATTATAAGATCTAACATAGAAGAAGCGTTTGCATCCGAAGAATTCAATAACTAATATAAAGATAATGGGATATGCCATCCTTTAACCATGCTGAAGTCTCTGTAATAAAATGGTGTAGGTGAAAAAAATAAAACAATTCTAGATATAGTGCGAAGCATGTGAAAGTTAGAAGATGTCAAAGGAGTTTTAGGCTAAAGTTATGAGCTGTGCAATAGATATATCCTATAGGAATATCTTCAAAAGTCTTTATGAAATTACTCCAATAGAAGCATGGAATAGAAAAATACCAAATGTAAAGCAGTTGTGAGTCTTTAGAAACTTAACTTATGCCTATATTTCAAATGAAGGGCATACTAAACTTGATGATAAAAGTCAAAAGTTGGTTTTCATTGGCTATGACAATATCTCTAAGGTTACAAGCTTTATAACCCACTTAACAGAAAGATCATTATGAGTAGAGATGTTAAGTTTGATAAGGAAGCTTTATAGGATTGATGTAATAAAGAGAATGAAGATTGCAATTTCTTTCACATGTTTAGAGAAGAAGTAAAAAGTAATTAACTAGTTGAATAAATCACTAGTTCACCATCAACTAATACTTCATCATAAGTTCACCATCCTTCATCAAGCTTAAGTTCTAATAAAGAAGTCCAATGATATCAAATTATGGAAGAAATTTATAAGGTCACTAAAAATTTAAAGGACCAATTTAACCTCCTTTGTCCATTTATTGATTATGAGCACATAGACTTTCAAGAAGAAATAAAAGACAAAAGATGGTTAGGCGTCATAGATAAGGAGAATAATGCCATAAAGAAGAAAGCCGTATGGGAGTTGGCAACACTTCTTAAAGAAACACATGGTAATTAATGTAAAATAGGTCTATAAATTAAAGAAAAATACAAGTTGAGAGATATAAGGAAAGATAAGTGGATAAAGGCAATAGTCAAAGGGCCAATGTTAATTATGACAAGGTGTTTGCGCTTATAACTCACTTGGAAACTATAAGACTTATCATCTCTATAATACCACAAAATAAGTAAAAAATTCTACCAAATGGATATAAAATTTGCATCCTTGAATGGCTATATTGAAGAAAAAATCGATGTTGAGCAACTAATGAGATATGAAGAAAAGGAGCAAAGTGACAAAGCTCTAAAGTTAAAAAAGGCTCTTTATGGCTTACAATAAGCTCTAAGAGCTTAGTATAGTCGTATAGAATTATTTTCAAAAATATAGTTCCTCAAAGTGTTCTCATAAGTTTTCTCTCTTCTCTAAGCACAAGAAGGGAGATATATTGCTTGTGTGCTTGTATGTGGATGATTTAATCTTCACAGGCAATAATCTAAGGGTGTTTAAAGAATTCAAGAAGAAAACTAAGTAATTTGAAATGACCGACATTGACCTTATGAGCTACTATCTTCTCATTAAAGTAAAGCAAATGGATGAAGGAACTTAATTTCACAAGAAAGATATGCTAGAGAAAGACATAAGAAATTTAATATGAAAAATTGCAAGCTAACTATTACACCCATAGATTGTGGATAAAAGTTGTCAAAGAAAGAAAAATGAGAAATGGTAAGTTCAATATTCAACAAGCATCTACTTAAAATTTTTAAGGTATCTCACCTACACAAGGCCAAATATTCTCTTTGGTGTTGGAATTATAGGTTGCTTCATGAAAACTCCTAAAATAACTCATTTGAAAGCTATTATGAGAATCCTTCGTTATATTAAAGGCACTCTAAATTATAGGATTCTCTATGATCACATCAATGAGTTTAAGCTAATCAACTATAGTGATAATGAATGGGTTTGGAAATGTCAATGATTTCAAAAGTACTAGTAGGTTTCTATTCTTTTTTGTTAGGAAAATTCAGCTTTCATTTTGAGTTTAAAGAAGCAACCAATTGTCATACTATCTACTTGTGGAGCTGAATATGTTACAACCACTACTTATGTTTGTCATGCACTATGGATAAAAGTTTAATGAAGGAGCATAACATACCACCAGAAGAAAGCAATGATGATCTATATTGACAACAAATATGTGCTAGCTTTAGTAAAGAATCTAGTTTTCATGAAAGAAGCAAGCATATAGACACATTATCATTTTATAAGTGAATGCATTATAAAAAAGGAGGCCTAGTTGAAGTTTACAAAATTTGAAGATTAAAGTATTGATGTCCTTACTAAGACACTGAAGGAAAGAGATTTTAAAAGATTAAGAAGCATCCTTGAAGTTGTAAAAAATAAAGTTTAATGGGGAGTGTTAGAAAAATAAACTTGATTTTTAGGCCCAAAAATGTTAAGTTTTAATACATTATCATTGTAGACTATGATCTACATTTTAATGCATGATATAATATATTATCTAGAATTATCTAATGGTTAAAAGTTAGGTGGATATTACATTAAATGATGGAATTTGAAGAAGGATTAAATGTTAGTAGGTAAAAGTTGAATTTAGAACTTTCCCTTAGCTCTTATAAATAGGGTATGGAACTCATATTGTAAGCTAAGCCAAAAAGTAATAAGAGCTTATAATTAAAAGCTTCCTTTCCTCTAAGTTCTTTTCCACTACACTTTCCTAAATTTCTTTTCAATATCCTTGTTCCAACACTTGACTCCTTTGTTGTTATTGTCATAAACCATTACTGCTATATTTTATGTCTTCCATTTGTTATCTGCTATTCTTCATAAAGGTATAGTTCTTTTATTATCTATTATTCTTCATAAAGGTATAGTTCTTTTATAGTCCCCATTATCATTGAGTTGTTTTTTTTCTACTTTTTTTATGCTAATCACAGATTTTCTTTCATTGCTAAAAGTCAAAATGTTGGTTTTCCTAAGTTTTTGACTGAAAAACTAGTAGTGATTGCTGCTCTTCTAAGTTTTGTGATGGTATTAAAACATGCCTTTCTTTCATTTCAAACATGTAATAAGACTTGTGTCAGAGCCAACAGAAAAAAACTCCTATAAATTACGGAGGGATATATTAGTTAAATTGTATAAAGGTTTTGGATATTCATAGATCACAATTCTTTGTTAATTTTAAAAACAAAAAAGGATCTTTTAATTATTTACTGCAACTGAAGGATTTGATATTCACTACAACATTTAATGATAAGTACATTAAGAAAGTCCCACGATCACATATTTTCTAATCTCTTCTTCCCTTAATAATTATTTCTAACAAATAAGAAAATTTTGTATTTGTTTTCGTGCACTTTCTTGTATCCCTTAAATGTCACATCAACTTAAGATTAGAAAAGGGTCAAAGATATTTAGAGTGGAAGCAACTTCCATTAGTTCTCTTAAGATTGGTCAAATTGACATGAGGCTTACTTCCCATCTCTTGTATATTTGGCCATCTATGTGGACTTAATGGAAGTAGTGTATATTTAAATTATGATTGTTTCTTCATATGCTTGAGAAAGATGAAAAGTATAAGTACAAAGAAAAAGAATTAAAAAGTACAGAGTAGTTCCCTTTATAAAACGAAATGGAGACATGTTGTTCAAGAACCACCTTCTTATATCAAATTCATATAATTATGATTTTTTAGATAAATCAAAGTAAAATTAGAAAATTTAGAACACAATATATTATAAAAATATAATATAATTTTATAAAATTTAGGGAATATTTTGTAAAATTAAAAAAAACCTCAAAATGACACTCAATGGTACCAAATTTTGTACATTATTCATAATATTATAGCTAGATCAAGGATTGAGTTGTGTTTCTAGCATTTTCTAATGCATGTCCCTTCAACATTGAGGGGTTACAATAATACATATCCCTTTAAAAACCTCAGCTTTCCAACTCCACCTACTAAGAATCAAGAGGGCAATATATGGGCTATTATCATGAAGAGCAACAAACATATGTTGCTCCTACTAGAACTAGTGCTATAGATTTTCCTTTATTTGAAGGAATCAAGTTATACAACTAGGTATTTAGGCTAAACAATTTTTCTCCTTTGATTATACACTTGCTAAAATGAAGGTAAAAGTAGTAAAGGCTCACGTGGTAGAGGTAACAGCTGAACAACATCAAGTTTTTCTAAGGCATCAATTGAATTTAGAGGAACCTGCTTGAAATGAATATTTGGTGGTTATTACTCAAAGATTTAGAGAAGAAGATATTAAGGACCCAATTGGTGAGTTCAAGGAGCATTATTAGACGGGGACTGTGTGAAACAACTACTCTCTCTTTGATAGGTACGCTTTCTTATTACAAATGCTTGAAAGTTATGAGGTTGGTTTCTTTCTAAAATGATTATGACCTAAGATTAGGCTGCCTATTGCCTCAACTTGCCTCCCAAGTTACAAAGGACCATAATCATAGCCCATCCTTTACCTTACCACCCAACTCTATGTCTAGAATTAATAAATAAGAAGGACTTTTACAAACATATAGAACTCCTTTAAACTTGGTTCTTTCAAATCTCCATAGAAGTAACCTTAATAGCTAAGTAGCAAAGAGTTTAAAGAAAAAAAAGCAAAAGGAATTTATTTTTAGTGTGACAAAAACATACACCTAGGTATAAATGTAAAAGAACCAATGGAATACATTCCTTGTAGAGGATGAAGAGGAAGGAGAAATAAATGATCAACCCAGATAAATATATATTATGATAGACAATGGTAGCACCTACAAATTTTTATATGCAACCTTGATATAAATAAGGACCTATGAGTGTTGAAAGGTGGAAAAACTTCAAGGAGACTATAAAGAGAGGGATACAACTATCTTGTGAAGTGTTATGTAAACATTTGGAGGGGTAAATTTTGGGAATCACCTTCTTCTCAAATGCTCTCATACTTCCCTTGGGAGGATGCAACCTAGTTCTAGAAGTTCAATAGTTGTCTACTGTAAATGATGTCCGATGTAACTTTGGTAAGCAAATTATAAGCTTAATTGGAGTGGGAGACTAGTTTTTGCTTAAAGGAGGCCATATGAGTTACCCAAAATTTTTCACTCTTAAGAAGTTTGTAAAGTTATTAGTTAGGATGGAAAATAGGCTTGTGCCTAACCCAGGTTGACTAGGCATCAGGCCTAGTTTTTTTAGCCCAATCAAGCCTCAAGCTAGACTCAGGATTTGGTTTCCTAAGCCCACCCTAACCTAAGGCCCAATCTTTCTAAGCAAAACAACGTCATTTTGCACTTATAATTAAAAAAATTGCCTGAACTGAGTAGGGTTAGGCTTGAGTTTGAGCTCTGGCTTGGGCCCTAGCACCTAAGCTCTGTCTAACTAAGTCTATTATTATCCCTAGTTATTAGTTAAACCCTAACTTAATAACCAACTTTGAATGCTCAAACTTATATATATATCCTTTAAAGCAACAACTCAAAGAACTTACCATTGAGCATTACTTATTAAAGGAAGCATGATAACAAAAGTTTGACTGTCTTCTAGCAGAGACTAACTCTTTATTCACAAAATTAAAAGACCTACTTCCTCCAAGATCTCTTGATCACAAAATTCTGTTTAAGGAGGGGACAAAACCCATTAACATTAGACCTTATAGGTATGGGAGTCTTCAAAAGAACATTATAGAGGAGTTAATTCAAGATCATCTAAAACACGGGGTCATTCTACATAGTCATAATCATTTCTCTTCCTCGATAATGCTATTCAAGACAAAAGAAAGCTCATAGTATATTTGTGTGGATTACAAGGAGATAAATAAAATCACCAAAAAAGACAAGTTTCCTATGCCTATCATCAAAGAGCTTTTAGATGAGTTATATTGGGTTGTATGGTTTTTTAAACTAGATTTAAGATCTAGGTATCATCAAATTAGAATGCATGATCCTAATGTTCCTAAAATGGCTTTCATGACTTCTAAACAGCACTATGAGTTGTTTACGATGCCTTTTAGGCTTATAATTCCATATTCCAAGTTTTGACGAATGACCTCTTCAAAACACATTAGAGTATATTTGTTTTAGTTCTTTTGTTTATGACATCTTTATTTATAGCTCTAGTTTTAACGACCATATTGAGCATCTTAGAAAAGCTTTAGGGCTTTTGAATATAATCAGTTCCTACTCTAAAGCTATAAATGTATTTTTAGGGCTTCATAAGTGCAGTATTTAAGATACATAATCTCCAACTCTGGGGTCTCTATTGACCCTAAGATGGTGGCTTTAATCTTATTCTAGCTTGTCCTATAATGATACTGAACTAAGAGGATTTTTAGAAGGTATTATAGGAGGTTTATCAAACACTTTAGCATATTGAACATGTCTTTGACTATGTTTCTCAAGCAAAATGCTTTCGTTGGTCTGGTCAAATAAAAGATGCTTCCTAAGATTTGAAATAAGCCCTCATATCAATACTTATAGTAACCCTAAATGATGTTTCAAAACCTTTCTTAATCAAAATTGATGCCTATATTAGAGGCTTAGATGTAGTGTTGAGTTAAGAGGGACATTTTATAGCTTATGTGAAAAAATCAATGGTAGCCAAACATTAATGATTTTCCATTTATGAAAAAATCATTGTTATTATTACGGGGATTAAACATTAACACCAATTCTTAAATGGGAAACCATTTACCATCAACACCTATCACAATATTCTAAAATTTCTTTTAGAGCAATGGATGCACGCTCCCCTCTAATAATTGTGGCTTCTCAAGCTATTAGGATATGGTTTTAAAATAAGATATAAGAAGGGAGAGGAGAATTTGATTATAAATGCTCTTTCTCAAATCACTTGCATTAAGCTTTGTATTATGGCTTTATCTTAAGTTCAAACAGAGTTGTTGGAAGAAATTATAAATAGTTAGAATAAAGACCAAATATTATAAGATTTAGTGAAGAAGTTGTCTAATGGCAGTGTAACTTCAAACCCTTTTCAACAGGCTGAAGGAATCCTTAGGTGAAATGGTTAAATATTTATTAATAATGTAACATCCCATTTCCAGAGAACGGGTCGGACCAGAGAAACGGGTCCAGGTGTGGTAAATTACCACATCTCATGATCATGCAGTAGTGAATAGTGAGATATGTGCATATAAGGATTTAGTGTACATGCGTTCATGACAATTATCCCGGTATAAGTGTGAATAAGTGATTTTTGTGAAAAATAGATTGTAAGTGATAAATTGAATTGGAGAGGTCCATAGTGATTCTCTAATTTTTAGATAATTATGGAAATTTTCTGGGAATTTTTCGGAACTGTTTCCGGACCCGGAAAATTTCTAAGTGACTGATAGGGGTCGA
>JANZXP010043157.1:0-12027 GCA_027576715.1 Erythroxylum flavicans | reverse complement strand
TTACTTGGCTAAGAACAAGGGAGAGCAATAAAAACAAGAGAAATTACTAGCAGCATAATTTAATAAACACATGAGTATAAGTACCTATAAAAATATCTCAGAATACAATACAAAATAAAAGTTCAAATGACTCAGTACTTCATTCAACTTGTGATAGGGTAAGGCTAATAGGGTTTTGGGTTTCACTGTAAGATGATTAATTGAAAAACAACAAGGTTAAAGGCTCAAAAGTGTTTGCAAAGGGAAAATAACTAGGTAGGTTATTTTTAAGCTAAAGGGTGTAAAAACAAAGACAACCTTAATCATTTCCATAAACCACGTAATCAAAAAAATTCAATTTGGTTCAATGCAAGTTCTGAAGGCAAGCTTGATTAGAGGAGCATCACACAATACAAAGAAATAGAATGACATAAAGATGATGTCATTAAAGCTCAATTCCCCTCACAGGTTTAACTTAAGAATTCACCTTAATTCCACAAATTATCTAATCACTCAAATGTCAAAATTTTAACTAAGTTTACAAGATCGATTATTGCAATCAATCTGCATGATTCACTTTAGACTCACATAACCCAATTTAATTTCATGCATACATTCAATCTCATCCAAACTAATATGATAAAGCTTGATGGCTTAACATGCATAACCAACATGCAAAAATCGAAAAAATTTAACGAAAAGAAAATCAAAGAACGGTAAAGCCACACATAGTCACAACATGTATTCCAATTCCCCCACACCTAGTCCAACATTGTCCTTAATGTTATAACATAAAAATAAAGAAGCAAAAATATAAAAGAAGAGGGAAAAGAATGCTTCTTTATTTTGTTGAAATCCGAAGTCATGGTGTTGGCGGATGTGGAGGCTGGAATCTCTGCTGTTTGAAGAAAGTGAGCTGGTTGGTCTCCAATTTGTCCAATCTATGTTCCATGCATTGTAGGAGTGCTAAAATAGTCAGATCACTCGCAGAAGGATGTTTTGCGGTAAGAGCTGACTGTTGTGTAGTTGTGCTTGTAGAGATGTTTATAGTGGCCATTCTTCTTCTTCACCGATGTGGATGAGGAGCAGGTTGTAAAGCAGGTCAAGGGGGAAATGTGTATGCATCAGCTTCATCAGTAACTACAAGTCCCATCCTATATAAACACTCACAATCCAATAGTTCCATCTCACAAGCAACTGTGAGGTTAGTGTTATCAACATCTAAAACTCTAACATTAACAGTAAGTTGAGTGATATATGAGCCTAAGATTTAAGCTGAATTTTGCTTTTTCAATATGGAATGCATTTGAGTGAGCATCCAAGAACCCAAATTAATTTAGACATCATTTTCCATGCAACATAGAAAGAAAAATTTAGCTTTTGATAAGACACCAGTAGTTTGTTGACGACCAGAAAAATTGTAAACTAGAAAACGATGCATGTACTTTAAAACTGGTTTGCGAAGAAAAGAACTTTTGGAAGTGCAAGGGTTATATTTCTCAGAATCAACAGACTATTATGATCACAGTGCATATGGATCAAAGTCAGGCACATAATCACAATAACCATTTAAAAATGCATCACTTTTAGCCACAGATTTTGTCACAAATTTCATTGTTGCACAAAATGAAGCAACAGAAAATGAATTCCACTGATTCATAAGCTTACACTCGATCATACCAGGTGAAAACAAGGTGAAATTTGGATCATCTATTTTGAAACAGAAAAGTGGCATAAAATTCCCTAGTCAATTCCACATATGCAGGGTACCGAACATTAATATAATGCATCCAACCTATTTTATTCACATAATGTTCAATTTCAGAATGAATATTCAAAGTTTCCAATGTTTCATCATGTATAAACATACAAGGATTTATATGCTTATCACAAATGATTTCAAATGGATTTTGATCACTTTTCTGATGAAACGAGTTAAATGTATCAATTGTTAATTGCAACCTACTCTGAAAAACAACATTTTTACCTTTCTGCTGTGACTGCGTGTTGCATTAGAAATCCGGACACTGTGTGGTTCCACATTCTGTTTGTCGTCCACTGTTTTTGGTTCTGCTTGTTCAGGCTCCTGTGTTTCCCTTACCGCTGGTTGTTGCTGGTTCTCATTTATGTTGTAGGGGTCGGATTCTCCTAGAATTTCAGGTGATTATGTTCGTGGGGACAATGGTGGAGGTGATTCTGGATTGTCTTCAACATGAATGGGTTTGGCTGGAAAACAATGTTGCTGCAATTGTTTGGTGAGTCGTAGGGTATTAAGACAGCTGGATCGTCTCGTAGGCATGAAGCTAGGCTGGTGGATAGACTTAAGAGGGCTTTGCGCATGCTGGGACAATTTGTCAAACACTTGGTGGGTGTTACCTTTATCTCCTTTTGACGCTGCTCTTCTCTCTGCCATAAGCTCCTCCTTTCTACTTACGCTTCTCTTTGTTTTGCCGCAACTCGTTTATCTTCTATTACCATATAACTCTCTTCTATATTTCTTTCTTGCCACTCTCTCTGCTGTCGTCCTTTACTTCTTGCTCTCCTTGCATCATGGGTTGGCTAATCTTCAAGATTTACTTTTGATTCTTTGTATGATGTCAATTTCCATGAAACATAGGACTGCAATTTCAAAAGACAAGAAACAAAAACAAGAAAATTGCAAGTTGGGGTTGGTGGGTTTTTAGTGAAGAATAGGGTGAGGACGTGGGTTACTGTATGGAGATTATGATTTAGTGTCCAGTAGATGAGGATGGATGTGTGGTGGCTGCAGTGAAACACGATGTGAGAAAAGCTAAGTAAAAGAAGAGGAGGGAAAAGAGAGATGGAAAAATTTGGGGGTGGCGGTAAGGTTGAAAATTTCGTTCGTTTTTTTTAAGAATTAAAATTGTAGAATTGAGAATGATAAATTTCTGAAAATTAAAAATCTAATTAAATGAAATAAACCTAATAATAATAAAATAAAAGCTTTTGAAAAATAAAAACATAGACAAACCTGAAAATTTTACGGGTTTCCCCGAATGTGTTTCTTTAAAGTCTTTAGCTGGACATGTTCTTTCACTTACCTAATTAGAAATAGGTTGGGGATACCAACTCTATTTCTTCCACTCGCTCAACCGAAAAGTTTTCATAATATGGCTTCAGGCGGTGTCCGTTAACTTTAAATACCTTAGAGGTATCTAAACTCTGAATTTCTACTGCATCATGAGGAAAACATTAGTAACAATAAACAGTCCAAGCCAACGAGATCGTAATTTTCTAGGAAACAATTTAAGCTTCGAATGATAAAGAAGAACTTTTTATCCAATTGAAAATTGTTTCCTAGAAATCATTTTATCATGAAAAGCTTTAGTTTTATCCTTATAAATTTTCACATTTTCATATGCTTCATTATAAATCTCCTCTAACTCTTGTAGTTGCAGTTTCCTATTGTTACTAATCCATGTTCAACTGTTTCATAGCCCAATAAGCTCTATGCTCTATTTCCAAAGGTAAATGACAAGGCATACTGAAAGCTAACCTGTAAGGCGACATGCCTATTGGAGTTTTGTACGCAGACCGGTATGCCCATAAAGTGTCATCCAATCGTAGGCTCCAATCCTTTCGGTTTGGATTCACCACTTTTTCCAATATGGATTTGATCTTCCTGTTGGACACTTTAGCTTATCCACTTGTTTGCGGATGATAGACTGTAAAGACTCGGTGTGTGATACCACATTTCTTTATTAAAGCCTCAAAAATATTGTTGCAAAAATAGGTTCCTCGATCGCTAATGATAGCGCGAGGTATTCCGAACCTAACATAAATGTTAGATTTAACAAAATCTATAATAGTTTTAGCATCGTCAGATGAAGTAGCCTTAGCTTC
The DNA here is from genome assembly GCA_027576715.1 of Erythroxylum flavicans. Classification (NCBI taxonomy): domain Eukaryota; kingdom Viridiplantae; phylum Streptophyta; class Magnoliopsida; order Malpighiales; family Erythroxylaceae; genus Erythroxylum; species Erythroxylum flavicans. The sequence goes on along the minus strand of JANZXP010043157.1, from coordinate 8,184 downwards.
TACCTATTTCGAAACATAATCCACAGCTAGCAAAATGTAGTTCTTACCAAAGGAAGAAGGGAAAGGACCCATAAAATCTATTCCCCAAACATAAAAATTCTCACATACCAGGATATTCATGAGTGGCATTTGACTACTCGGTCCCAAGTTACTTGTTCTTTGACAACGATCGCAAGACTTGCAAAACATGTAAGAGTCATAAAACAACGTAGGCAAAAACAGTCCACATTTAAGAATTTTTTGGGTAGTCCTTTTGGGACCAAAATGTCCCCCACACACAGATGAATGACAAAAATGTAAAATAGAAGGAATTTCATCATCTGTGACACATCTCCTAACAATTTGATTAGAACAAAATTTCCATAGATGAGGTTCATCCCAAATGTAATATTTAGCCACTCGCTTAATTTTATCTTTTTCAACTCTAAATAAGTCGCTAGGTAAATACTTAGTCACCAAATATTTTACTATATCCGCATACTATGGAATTACCTATTGAATTGCAAAGAGACTTTCATCCAAAAATTTGTTGTGAAGATCATCAGATGTGGCACTTGAAGTGATCCTACTTAGATGATCGACCACCAAATTTTCAGCTCCTTTCTTGTCGCAGATTTCCAAATCAAATTCTTGAAGCAGTAAAATCCATCGAATCAACTCGGCTTGGCTTCTTTCTTATTCACCAAATATTTCAGAGCTGTATGGTCTGAATAGATGATCACCTTCATCCCCAACAAGTACAACCGAAACTTCTCCAATCCAAAGACCACAGCTAAAAACTCCTTTTCTATCATAGAATAATTCTTCTGGGCATCATTAAGTGTCATGGATGCATAATAAATAACATAAGATACCTTATCTACTTTTTGGCCCAGCACAATGTCAACTACATAATCCGAAGCATTGCACATCAGCTCGAATGGCATATCCCATTTCGATGGCTGAATAATTAAAGCTGTAGTGAGTCGTTCCTTGAGTTCATCAAATGCACTTTTGCATGGCTCATCGAAATCAAACTTCACGTCTTTTTTTAGTAGTCTACACATGGGTTGTGCAATTTTGGAGAAGTTCTTGATAAATCGCCGATAGATTCCTACATGACCAAGACAAGAACGAACTTGCTGCGCAGTCGCGGGGTAATATAAAGATCAAATAATATCTATCTTAGCCCCATCGACTTCAATTCCCTTAAAAGAGATAGCATGACCCAAAATTATGCCTTGATCAACCATGAAATGACATTTTTCATAATTTAAAACCAAATTAGTTTCAATGTAACATTTAAGCACTTTTTCAAGGTTGACAATGCATGTTTCAAAAGATTCTCTATAGGCCGTGAAATCATCGATAAAATTTCCATGCAATTTTCCACAAGATTAGAAAAAATACTTACCATACACCTTTGAAATGTCACAGGTGCGTTACACAATCCAAATGGCATTCTTCGGTAAGCAAGGTACCGAACGCACATGTGAAGGTTTTTTCTCTTGATCCTTAGGTGCTACCAAAATCTGGTGGTATCCTGAATAGCCATCTAGACAACAATAGTGAGATTTATCTGCAAGTCTTTCAAGCATTTGATCAATAAATGGGAACGAAAAATGATCTTTTCTAGTAACCGAATTAAGTTTCCTATAATCTATACAGATTCTCCAACCATTTTGAACACAAGTTCGTATTAACTCACCATCGCTATTTTCAACCATAGTTACCCCAGTTTTCTTCAGAACTACCTGAATCGGACTTATCCAATTGCTATCCGAAATTGGATAAATAATGCTAGCGTTAAGAAGCTTCAAAATTTTTTTCTTCACCACTTCCATCATGGGTGGATTTAGACGACATTGGGGTTTCCTCACCTCCTTTGCTTCATCTTCCATCAAAATTCGGTGCATGCAAATAGTAGGATTAATATCTTTTAAGTCGGCCACTGTCCAACCGAAAGCTTCCTTATTCTCTTTTAACATGTTAATCAGCTGGCTTTCCTACAAAACTATAAGTTGATTAGAAATAATAAGACGCAATGTATCTTACTCACCTAAAAAGGTGTACTTCAAATGACTAGGTAAGCTCTTCAACTCCAACTTTGGTGGCTGGACTAATGACGGCAGTAACTTAGCATCATTTCTGGACATTTTCACGCATGGTAGCTGCTGGAGCAATGATTCGGTGTCCTCCATTTTGTACACTAGTCTCTATGTGATCATTGGGCAAAATTGATTCTTGACTGTCCTTCCACTGTGATGTATTTGCCACTTCCAAGATCATTCCAAAATCATTTTCGTCCTCCAAAATCAAATTTTCCTGCACCCATATGTCAATAAAATCCATAGAAACAATAGGTTGTTCATCATCTGAAATTTTCATGGTATTATATATATTGAACTTAATTAATTCACAGTCAAATTCCATAGTTAAAGATCCATCATGAACATCAATTTTTATTCTAGTTGTTTTCAAGAACGTTCTACCATATAAAATCAGAGTGGAAGAAGATGTATCATCGGTGCTCATCTGTAAAATATAAAAATTAGCTAGAAAAAATATATTCCCTAATTGAACTTAAATGTCTTCTAACATACCCTTTGGATAAGCATTTGAGCGATCCGCTAATTGAATCACTACATTAGTTTCTTTAAGAGGTCCAACATTTAAAGATTTATAAACATCATATGACATGATATTTATGGACGCGCCTAAATCTAACATAGCTCTTTGAATTCGCAAATCACCAATTTGACATGGGATAGTGAATATACCTGGGTATTGACACTTGGGTGAAAGCTTTTTCTTTTGCAACATAGCTGAAACGTTCTCCCCCAGTTGCACTTTCTCATCAAATTTTAATTTCCTCTTTAAAGTGCAAAGTTCTTTAAGGAATTTTGCATACAGTGGAATCTGTTTAATCGCATCAAGGAGAGGAAAATTTACCTGAACTTTTCTGAAAGTCTCCCATATTTCTTTTTCTTGCTCTTCCTTCTTCGCTTTGGCAAATCGACTCGGAAAAGGGCAGAACCACCATATTCTGTAGATTATTTTGCGTCATTATTGTTTGTGAAGTTGCCTTTTTCATTGCTTCTTCTTTTACCTCTCTTCTGGAATTTTTCAGAAGTGGTTCCTACAATTCCTTACCACTCTGCAATGTGATAGCCTTCACACTTTGTTTGGAATTGATCTCTAGTTGTGCTGGAAAATTTCCAGAATTTTGTGTCTCCAATCGATTTATGACAGTTTCCATTTGGCTTATTTGATTTTCAATATGTCTTTGTTGACTTTCAATATTTCGGATACTTGCTTCAGTATTCCGTTAAAGCGTTAAAATGTTAGTGGCCAAAGATTGAACTATATCTTCCAATGAAGTCTTCCCTTCAGAATTGGATTTTGTATTTTGATGTTGTTGAGGCATATACGGTTGTCTATACTGCTGGAAATTTGTGGTTGCTTACTGTCCTTGAGGATTTCCATAACGCAAATTCGAGTGGTCGTGCCACCCGGATTGTAGGTGTTGAAAAATAGGTCATATTTACTTTGGTTCGGTCCAGCAAAACCTCTCATAGCATTCACATATTCTGCGTTTTCATCCTGTAAAATCAGACATGCATCTGTGGAATGTCCTAACATTGAACATATTCCACATACCTTTGCTTCTTCTTTCTTCATAACCGCAATTTGTGGTATCAAAGAAGTAAGGTCATCCAATCTTTTCTCCAATGTGGTCACATTCACCTCATTCACAGTTTTTGTTCCATGCTCGGTACGTATTCCGAATTGTTGGGTATTGGAAGCCATGTTTGCGATCAAGTCCCTTGCGGCTATTGGTGTTTTGTCAGCTAAGGTGCTACCGCTTGCATCATCAATCATACTCATATCCGTTAGTGAAAAACCTTCGTATAAGTATTAAATCAATAGCTGGTCGGTTATTTGGTGGTGTGGACAGCTAGCGTAAAGTTTCTTGAATCTTTCCCAATACTTGTAAAGTGTCTCTCTCGTATGTTGTCAAATTCTGCAAATTTTCTTTCGAATTTTGGCTGCTCTTAATGTTGGAACATATTTCTCGAAGAAAAGCCTTTTCATTTCAGCCTATGTTTGCATGTTCTCTCCGGCTAAATAGTACAACCAATCTTGAGCATCGTCCTTGAAGGAAAATGGAAAAGCTTTTAGTTTAATTTGCTCTTCCGTCACATTTCATTCCCATGTAAAACACTTCGAATTCCTTCAAGTGTTTGTATGGATCTTCTCCCGGTAGACCCCTGAAAATAGGTAATGAATAAATCAGCCCAGATTTTAATTCAAAAGTATTACCAAACCAAACCAAACATACCCAAGTTCCCACCTAAGCAGGGTATGGGGAGGGTAAGATGTATGTAGTCATGCCCGCATCTCCGATGGAGATAAAGAGATTGTTTCCTGATAGACCCCCGGCTACGGTAAGAGCAAAAACAAATAACAACAAACAAACGAACACAAACAAACACACACAAGCAACAAAAACAAACACATGAATAAACCCAACAAATAAAAAACAAACAGATCAGACCAATGTAAGTACATCACTGTATAAGGATAACAATAGATGTATATGCATGGAGACTATAACCGATAGAATGCACATGAAACTGAAAAAATATATACATACATGAAGATGTAAATATGTGAGCCGGCATAAGCAGAGATAAATAAAGAATTGAAATGAAGAATTTAACGTAATAAAATACCAATAAAATAAAATAAAATAAAGCCCAAGAAAATAAAAATACACTAGGTACATAATATATATAATTACATACATATTTATACACACATACACTTCTTATATGGCCCATTCCTGATTGAACGTCGGTGATCTATTACAGCAGTAGAACCTAATCATCTCTTATAAGAGACTCGAATTCCACCCTAAATGTCTTCTACTTATCCTAGACAGAGGTCGTATCCTCATGGGGCTTCAGGAGGAGGGCAAGCGGTCGTGCGAAAGTACGGTCAACTGACAGACACACTATCTGCCAAACTAGGTGGCTACAACCAAGTTATAGCCTTTCGACTCCATGATGGGCTACATATAGGAATGACAGTGGGGCTGTTATCACCTAAACTTGGAAAGTCAATGTAGTGGGGCTGTTGAGCGTCCGTGGGCGCGGCTAGTTCTCGAAGGGTGCAGTTTGTTGCCATTCATTCCATTCTCTACACTTGTTGCTATTGTTTCATTTGTTTCCGTAGTGTCTTTGCTGTTTTCTCAATTTTAGGATTGTACTGTAAATTTTTAGATTGATTCGAACACATAACGTACAAAAACCGTCAAAAATTCCCCAGCAACGGCGCTAAAATTTGGTATTACTGTCGCCTGCAACCAAATTCAAAAACAAACCAACTTCCGTCAATACAAATTAATGTAGTAGTGGAAAGTGAGTATCGTTCCCACAAGGAATTTTAACAACAAATATTGTACGAGTTCAAAACCAAAATTAAGTGACGAAAAAAGGGTAGGTTTTTAATTCACGGCATTTTAAGAAAAAGATGATAAATATCAAAAATTAATAAAAGTAATTGGATCTGAAAATATAATAGACAAACCTTAGTTCGAAGGTCACCGATGTTATCATACTAATATGGATCCTTGATATAAAATTCATTTTGTCAATAAACATTCATTGGGTGATGTTTTCTCTTAAGTGTAAATGAGTAGAAACATATATTCTGAACATTCTTATCACCCAATAACCTAGATACGATCGTAAGTTCAATTAAGTAGAACTAAGAAACCAATGAACAAGATAACACATGTACGACATGCATTCAATCAAAATGAATTTCTTCTTAGAATTTCCTACTCTAATGTAAAGAAGGTAATCCTAATTTCTACTTGTGATTAACAAAAATAAACGTCATATTTTATTAATCTAGCTATTAAACGAATCAATTCCTAGTTGCGCACCTAGAAATCAATCAATTCAATTAGAAAAAGTAATTCAGAAGACACTCAATGTTCATCAACAAAAAACTTTATTGAACATCTCACATATAATAGATGCTAACATTGTTCCCCCCAACCAAGAAAAGAAATTTAGCTACTCATAGCGAAAGTGAAAATCAAGGAAATAATAAAACACATTGTCTCCATCCCAGGTCTTTCTAGAAAATCCGAAAATATGTAGAAAAATACTACAGAAAAATGAAAAACTCCTATGGCTGTTGAGAAAGCAAGAAGAATACTACAGAAAATTGAAAACTACTCCTAATCTATGCCTACGTGAACAGTAACATTTTTTCTCTTTAATGCCTTTCAATCCATTCCTTTTCCATCCTCTCTTCCAGATCACACCTTCTACGTGTTCAGATTGTGAATCTCTATCAATCTGATCTTAAAAGATTATGAGAATCTAGAACGAATTAGATTTAAATTTGAAAGCAAATCTGTAGATTTCTTCTTTCATCCTTGCACGTAGCCACGTCTAGTTATGAATTTGCTGCCAACCTGGAATTTCGGATTTTTTGTTTCTTTTGCATCTTTTTAACTCAATTTCATCTCCCAAGTGTTGGAAATCATTTGAAAACAATTAAGACACAAATCCATCAATTTTGAATAATAATTTCAATATATGAGAGAGATTTATATATCAAATAAGTGCATAATGACAACTTGACAAATTCCCCCACACCAAACCTTTGCTCACCCTCGAGCAAACATGCCAAACCACTACACTCTATCAATTCATCCTTTATAAGATTAAGTGCACACATTGCATTGACTTGGGCCAGCAAGACTTAGGTTGTAACATACATCATAATCACTTTTCACCGATACACATAAACAAAGTCAAAAATAAGACATCTTTGTTCAAAAAGCAAGTTTGAAACCAAAGTGAATTAGAAGGGACATTCAATTCAAAATTCTGAGATAAACATATGAATAAAAGGGACTACATAACTTATTACTAACTAATGCTACCATTCTTTTTTTTGGCTAAGAACAAGGGAGAACAATAAAAACAAGAGGAAATAATAGCAGCATAATTTAACAAACATATAAGTAGAAGTACCTATAAAAATATCTCAGAACACAATACAAAAAAAAAATTCCCAAAATCAAATGCTTACTCAATACTTCATTCAACTTGTGATAGGGTAAGGCTAATGGGATTTTTAGGTTTCAATGTAAGGTGATTGATTGAAAAATAAGGGTAAAGGCTCAAAAGTGTTTGTAAGGGAAAAATAACTAGGTGGGTCATTTTTAAGCAAAAAGGTGTAAAAACAAAGAAGGCCTTAATCATTTTCATAAACCATATAATCAAACAAATTCAATCTGGTTCAGTGCAAGTTCTGAAGGCAAACCTAATTAGAGAAGCACATATAATACAAAGAAATAGAATGATATAAAGATGATGTCATTAAAGCTCAAATCCTCTCACAGATTTAATTCAAGAATTCACATTAATTCTATAATTACCTCATCACTCAAATGTCAAAATTTTGGCTAAGTCTATAAGATCGGTTATTGTAATCAATCCGCATGATTCATTTTAGACTCACTTAGCCCAATTTAATTTCATGCGTAGATTCAATCTCATCCAAACTAATATGATAAAGCTTGATGGCTTAACATGCACATCAAACATGCAAAAACTGAAAAGAATCACACACAAATATTCTAGTTCCTTCTGCCACACCTAGACCAACATTGTTCACAATGTTAGGACATAAGATCAAAGAAGCAAAAAAATAAAAGAAAAGAGGAAAGAATGCTTCTCTATTTGTGAATGCCGAAATCATGGTGTTGGCGGAAGTAGACCTTGGAATCTCTGCTGTTTGAAGAAAGCAAGCTAATTGGTCTTTAATCTATCCAATCTGCATTCCATGCATTGTAGGAGTGCTAAAATAGTCGGATCACCTACAAAAGGATGTGTTGCGGTAGGAGCTAACTGTTGTGCAGTTGTGCTTGTAGAGATGTTTATAGTGGCAATTCTTCTTCTTTGCTGATGTGGACGAGGAGCAGGTTATATAGCCAGTCCAGGTGGGGCAAATGTGTATTCATCAGCTTCATCAGTAACTACAAGTCCCATCCTGTACAAACACTCACAATCTAATGGTTCTATCTCACAAGAAACTGTGAGGTTAGTGTTATCAACATCTAAAACTCCAACATTAACAGCAAGTTGAGTGATATATGAGCCTAAGATTAAAGCTGGA
>JANZXP010043017.1:0-12034 GCA_027576715.1 Erythroxylum flavicans | reverse complement strand
TGGGAACGATATCCACTTACCACTACTACATTAATTTGTATTAATGGAAGTTGGTTTCTTTTTAATTTGGTTGCAGGTGATAGCAGTACTACAAGAAAATAAAGGAAATTATCTTTTTAGTACATGTGTAATGTTGCTCTATTAAACCGAGAGGAGCCTTTTAAAACGAAGGGACTTTCTAAACTCTAAGGGGCCTACCAAACTAATAGAGAGTTTCTAAGGAATCAAAATCGAAGGAGCCTGCTAAAAAAAATGCAAAGACAAGTACCAGAGAATATTCATGCAGAAATAATATCATAGAGTTTGCATATACCAAGCTCCTTTTTTAACATGCAAAATTTATCTTTAGAGAGTGGCTTGGTGAAAATGTCAGCTACTTGATTCTCAGTATTAACATGCAAAAAATCAATGGTTCCTTCTAAAACATGATCTATAAAAAAATGATGTTTGATTTTTATATGCTTATTCCTATAATGATGTACAGGATTTTTAGAAAGATTTATAACACTTGTATTATCACATAATATAGGAATATGAGAAAAGTTTAGAGAAAAATCTTATAGTTGATGCTTCATCCATAAGATTTGAGCACAACAGCTAGCAGCTGCTATACATTTCGCTTCAGTCATCGAAAGCGTTGTGCAATTTTGCTTCTTGGAGGAACAAGATACTAGACATTCTCCAAGAAATTGACAGTGACCACATGTGCTTGTTCGATTAACTTTATCACCTGTATAATCTACATCACAATAGCCCACTATTTCAAATGAATCAAATTTTGGATACCATAGTCCAAAATCCATTGTTTCGTAGAGATATCGAAAGATTCTTTTGACTGCTTGAAGGTGCCTTTCTTTTGGATTTGATTGAAAGTGTGTGCAAAGACACACACTAAGCATAATGTCTGGTATTGAGCTAGTAAGATATAGTAGTGATCCAATCATTTCTCTATACTTTGTTTCATCCATAGCTTTGCCTTCTTTGTCTTTATCAAGTTTAGTTCCAGTGTATATTGGATGTAATAGTCAATTTCCAAACCTACTGAAGGATTTGAGTGTTAAATTACTTAGTCATATGAACTATATTATATTAGAATGAATTTGGTGCATTTAGAATATGATTTTTATGATTTCATTCATATGCATATTATGGGCATACACACATGAATGTTGATTTAGAAAAAAAATTACAATCAATTGACATGTTCCAGAGTATGAAAGTTTCTAAACAATTGTGACATGATTATGTATTTCTAATGTCTTGTATTTTGATTTTCCAATAAAAAGAATTGATGGATTACAATTAGTAATTTGGCGTTATTTGTCAGAATTAGAAAACTGATGGATTAATATGTACATTTAGACTAGAAAAAATTTCAAGAAGCAAGACAATTGACATGTGGATATATAGGATGACTAGACCTATAAATTGAGTGACATATGGCAATAAAATTAAGTGACAAATGGCCTAGGAACTAAGTCACATTTGTCAGCCTAAATAGAGGACATGTAGCTGGCCTAGACACTTGACAAATGTCCTCTCCACTTGTACTATACAACACACATGGCAAAATCTCTTCATTTGTTGTTTCTGTTGAAACTCTCTTCTTCTCCTTCCTCTCACTACTGAAATGCACTTCCCCCCACATCTCTATGTTTTATCTAAATTTTGTTTAATTTCCACACCAAAATCCATGCAAAAATCCTTCATAAAGATAGTTTTAGAAATTGAACATTGTTGAATTTGTTGTCATCTTCTTGTCTTTACTGAAATCATCCTACTCCCACCTTGTTCTTAAGATGATCTTGTATGCATATGAGGCAAAGCAGGCATGATAAATTGAGGTGGCATCTGAGCTAAATAAGTAAGTGAAATACTGATCTTTATGGCATGTGATATGATGACTGATTAGGGATGGATTGAATGTAATGTTGATGTTGAAGTTGTGCTGGAAAATGATGAATGAATTAGTTACTTTTCTGTTCTATTTTTGAATGCATGAAAACAGTAGTTTATAGGCTATTATATAGATGATATAATTTGGGAATTGAGGTATAATTGATGAGGAATTCGTGTTAAAGATAGGTGTTATTAAGATGTTTTCAAATCTAGAAAAGTTAGGACTACATGTATGATGGTATAAAGTGAATGGTAATGAAGCAAATGAGTAGATTTTTGTGAGATTTAATGTAAATAGTATGGAAGCTAGACTAGCATGAAATGAAGTAGATGAATTCTGGAAAAGTTCAAATGGTAATGATGTTTCTAAGTATGTGAAATTCGTGGAGATTTGAGGAAGAAAGACTGTGCACGATCATGCTCTCTGACCTGTTGGACTAGCTTGTGTCACGATCATGGCAAGGTCCTCCATGATCGTAGGCCTAGTTCTAAAAAGATAATTTTTATTTTGTGTACATGTTGAACTAGTTGAGGAAAAGTCACTCTAGCTTAGTGTATTTGGTCTTGATTAAGGCTTAAAATGAACCTAGATTGTTGTTTAATTAATTGGTTCAGAGCTTGACAAGTTTAGGATGATAATTGATGTCATAACTTAAAGAATGGGCTATTTTGATATCTATGTATCCAAATCTAGACATTATGACTTGTCAAAGAAATAAAGGTTTTCTTATTAATGCAAACATGATCATAAGGACATGAGTAATGTGTATTAGGCATGAATGAATGAGCATTAAAGATTATGGGGTAATTTTGAATAAGAATTGTGTAATTGTATGAATATATATTGCTAGAAAAGTTTAGTGAATGTATGATTAATGAATTTGGAGTAAATCAAGCTATAAGGTTTAAATGGTCAAGACATTTGTATAAGAATACATACCTAAAAAGTCAATTGAGGATGCATCGAAACATGATACATATATATGTGCATGGTTGAATATTCATATGATCAAACAAATTAGTGATTTTTGAATTATGTGTGTATTGTATGACGATAGACGCACAAGGTGATCGTTAATATTTAGACATTTCCAGAACATCGAGGCAATAGCTTTTTTGGAGCATATTATGAATTAACTTAAATGTGTAAACTCAATTATATGTGCTTCTATACGAATTGAATGTTAATATGAAATTTGTGTATAATTGACTGATAAATGACGGACTTAGATATGAGGATCTAGATATAAGGTATGAGTATACTGAAATGAAAGCATGACATATGAAATGATGCATCTCATCACATTGAAATGCATAATCAGATAAAAGAGTTGTGACCAGAGTGACCGAAGTGGGAAAAGAACTTTGACCTCAGGATTGTGAAAAAGAACCTTAAACTCAGATGACACGGACTCAGTATCCACAATGGATATTGGCCAGAAATGATCTCGATATCTACAATAGATACAGGACAGTAAATTGGGTTGATAGCCACTTGGTCACAACAAAGCAAAAATGAAAATGGAGACACGTGTGCATTTGTATATACATCCCTACATGAATCAAATGATTAAAATGAATTGTATTATTGAATTGTTTTGAAATAATGAATTACAGTTGAAATAAATGGAGGATGTGTTGTGATATGCATTGCTAGCATGTATGATGTACTTACTGAAGTATGATGAAATGTGATGTAATATTCAATACTAAATGGTTTGATATACTTGATGAATTAGATTATAACTTGTTTTGTGATCTGACTTAAGTGAATACATCGATGATGATTTATTCAATGAGTTTGCAAACTTATCAAAATTGCAACGTTGCTTTTTAGGTTCAAGGGAGTTATAGCTATTAAAATGATATAGTAGAAGTCTAGTACTTACATTTTGGGGACAAGAATAGCTCAAAGGTCTGATCGGCTGATTCTAAGAAGTCTAGATAGATGTCTTGTGTATTAGCATCCCATTTCGTGTTATAGTTTTGGTACTGAGATTGAACTCAAACGAATGTTGTGTAATGTATATGTAGGTTGTGAATCGTAATGACTTGTGACTTTATGTTTATGAATGAAATGGGAAGAATTGAACACTTAAAATGCTTATGATATGTTTGATGCCTTTAATGAGTAAGTTTGATTGTCTTACTATACCATTTTCATAGAGTATGTTTTCGAATATCCTCTGGTATGTTCAGACATATGCTCTGTGGAAGTGGTATGTTACATTGAAGTAACCGTTGGTTTAGCATTCCCAAAATGATATTTCTTGATGAGTAACTTTATGTATTTATCTTGGCTAATGAAGATTTCTTTTTCTGTTTGTCTGATTTGTAATAAGAGAAAGAATAATAATTCTTCTATCATGCTCATTTCAAACTCCCCTGTATTAATGCTAAGAATTCTTTATAGAAGGTTAGATTAGTAGCTCCAAATATTATGTCATCAACATATATATTTGTAAGATGAGTAAATCATTCTCTTCTCTCTTGATAAATAAGGTTTTATCAACCTTTCCTCTTTCAAAATTATTCTCAAGCAAAATGTTACTTAACCTCTCAAACCATACTCGAGGAGCCTTCTTTAAACCATATAGCACTTTAGATAACTTCATCATGTAATCTGGATTGTTTTCATCTTAAAAACCTGGTGGTTGCTTAACAAATACTTCTTTGTTAATGTAACCATTTAAGAATGAACTTTTAACATCCATTTGGAACAACTTGAACTTTCTATAGCGTGCAAAGCAAGTAAAATTCTAATTGATTCCAATCTACCAACAGTTGTATAAGTTTCATCAGAATCAATACATTTCTATTGATTGTAACCTTGAGTTACAAGTCTAGCTTTGTTTCTTACCACCTTATCATTTTCATCAAATTTATTTCGAAATACCCACCGAGTCCTAATGATTGACTTATTTTGAGGACGAGGTAATAGATTCTAGACTTTGTTTTTGTCAAATTGATTTACTTCATCTTTCATGGTTGAAACCCAGTTTTTGTCAATAAAGGCCTCTTCAAGGGTCTTTGGTTTTATTTATGAGATGAGCGCTGTTCTTGAACGACGATCTTGTTCTTAGACTTTTGAAGGGATATCTAAGAATATATTGATGTGTTTCAAGACTTCTCTATTCTCTTGGTGTTTTTCATTACATAGGCTCCTGCAGAAATGAAGGAGCCTGCTCTCTTCTAGCTTCAAAGGGACTTTCTTGATTTTGTAATTCTGAAGGAATTATAAGTGTAGTTTTATTCTCTAATGTATTTTTAGGTACTCTTCATCATTTGAGTCAGTTGTTGTTGTTGAAGGTAATGCTTCATCAAATACCACATGTATCGGTTCTTCTATCTTCTTTGTTCTTTCATTATATACTATGAATCCTTTACTAGCGGTACTATAACCTAAGAAAATAGCTTCATCTGATCTCGCATAGAACTTTCCAAGGTTATCTTTTTCATTGTTTAGCACAAAACACTTGCAACCAAATGCTTAAAAATAAGTAACATTTGGTTTTCTTCCTTTCCACAACTCATAAGGGGTCTTTTTCAGAAAAGGTCTTATAAGACATCTATTAAGTACACAACATGCTGTGGATACTACTTCTGTCCAGTATTCATGAGGTAGTCCATTTCACACAGTATGGTTCCAACCATATCAATCAAATTTCTGTTCTTTCTCTCTACAACTCTATTTTGGTTAGGCATCCTTGGACAAAAGAAGTTGTGAGTTCTACCATTATTGTCACAAAATTCTTCAAACTTGTTGTTATCAAATTCTCCTCCATGATTGCTTCGATTGAAGTGATGCAGTACCCTTTTATTATATGATTTTTTTTGCAAAACTTCTCAAACACTTCAAAAGCCTCCTTATTTGATAAGAGATAAACTCATGTAAATTTGGAACAATCATATACTATAACAAAATCGTAATGTTTACCATCAAAACTTTCAGTCCTAGTGGGACCGAATAAATCTGTGTGCACAACTTCAAGTGGTTAGCTAGTAGACACAATATTTTTAGGAGGAAAGCTGCTTCTGACTTGTTTACCTTTTAAATAAGCCTCATAAACTTAATTGCTTTTGAACTTTAAGGTCAGTAGTCCTCTTACTAACTCGTTTTTGGACAATTTTGATAGAATGCTCATATTAGCATGTCTAAATCTTCTATGCCAGATAAACGAATCATTTTCTAGAGAGACAAAACACTTAACACTTTGTGAGGACTTGTCTTCCAGTTGAGCACAATATATATTCTGATTTCTAGGACCATCAAACACAATATTATCATTATGAATATCGACAATTTCATAATAAGATACATAAAAAAGACATTGTAACCCTTGTCACATAATTGACTCACACTCAACAGATTATGTTTCAAACCATCAACAAAGAGAACGTTATCAATAGAGATAGAGTCAGAATTACCAATTTTACCAATTCTGATGACCTTTGCTTTATTTTTATCTGCAAAGATAACATTACCTCCGTCTTTTCTTTTAATGTAGTTTAAGTGTGATATTTCACCTATCATGTGTCTCGAATAGTCACTATCAACTATCTATTGATTTTCCCTTGTCTCTGTTTTGAAACATAATTACAGAAAACATTATCTCATTTTAGGTACTTAAATTTTTCTGGGTCATTTCAAGTTAGTAGTTTGACCTTTTGATCTCTAAACATATATCTGAGATAATTTCCTTTTACAAAAATTACAAAAATGTCTAATATTACCATGTTTACCACGGTAATTGCACAAAACATAATAAATGATAGTTGTTATGATTTTTTCACTTAGCAAGTTCATGTTATTTTGGCTATAGCTGCTGCTAGATTTAATAGAAAAGGTTTTGTATGGCCTGATATTATTATTTTCATTAGAAAAGGTTTTGTATGGTTGATATTATTATTTTCATTGTGTCCTATTATGTCCTTACTAAAAATGCATTTACTACTACCAAGCAATGTATCAAGATTCTTCCTTCCATCAACGAAATTTTCCAGATCCTTTTCTAAAGATAAGATCTTTCCAACACTTTTCTACTTTTCAAGTTTTAAGGCGGCGACTTTTTCTTCTAATTGTCTTACTTTATCAAAATCACTTTTGAGTAGCGTGTTTTTCATCTTAGCTACTCTTTCTTCCAAAACTTCCTTTTTAGAAACCTTTTGCTTATAGTCAACCTCAACAGATGTGTTCCTGGTTTCCAAATTCTCTTCCGCAAATTTTAATGATTAAATCTTACTCTTCAGAGATGCATTATTACTCTTGGACTTCTCAACTTTTTTGAAATACTTCACTGTCAACCTTTTGTACTAATCATATAATTTATGATATGCATTTTTCAATTCATCAACTTCAATATCAGAGTCAGAATAATATATCTCATCGTCTCTTGATTCAGCCATGAAGCAAACGTTACCGACTTCTTTTAGCTCTTCTTCTTCTTCAAAGTTTCCAAAATCCTCATCTGACCAGGCTGCAGTCATCTCTTGCTTTCTGGATTTTCTGTTCTCTGACTTGTCCTTTTGAAGAAGAGGACATTCTGGTCTTATGTGTCCAAGATTCTTGTAGTGATAGCATATGATTTGATTGTTTTATGTATTGCTATTGCTATTATTGCCTTTTGATGGGAACATGTTGTTTCCATCTTTCTTGTTTCCTTCTCTTTTCTTCATCAGCTTATTTTTATAGAAGCAGACATATTTTCTGACCATAAAGTTGAATTTGTCATCTCCATTGATTTGCAACTCAATGTCACTTTCATCACTGTTTGATTAAGTTGCTTTCAGTGCCATTCCTTTTCTGTAGGAGGATCCTTTATCTCACGTAAGCTCAATTTCATGGATTTCATGAATTTTTCATCTCCATTGATTTGCAACTCAATGTCACTTTCATCAGATTTCTTCGTAGCTAATCAAGTGAAATAGCGTCTAGATCCTTTGTCGTTTCTAGAGCTATCACCTTAGGTCTCCATTCCTTTGGGTTGTGACCTCAGAATCTTCGTTACGAGCTCGTCATTAGGATATATCTTTCCCAAGTTCTTTAAGGTCGTGATGATGTCGTTGAAGTGTCTAAAGAATTCGTCTATGGTCTCCCCCTGTGTCATGCAAATAGTTTCATATTGATGCACTAAGAGACTTATTCTATGTTTATTTTACCTCATTCATCCCTTCAAAGGTAACTTAAAGTTTATCCCACATTTCTTTTGTTATATAGTAGTAGGATATCTTTTCATATTCTTCTAGAGACAATACACATATCAAGTGATGTTTTGCCTTAACGTTTAGTTATGCATTTCTCCTGTTAGCATCAGTCTATACTTCTACATTATTGGAAGTGGGAATTGTAACTCCGACTCTAATTGTTTGCTATACTTCGATATCTACATATTAGAGGTATATGGTCATTCTCTCTTTCCGTTATGAGTAGTTGTTTCCATTAAAGTAAGGAGGCTTTGAGACAGATTGTCCTTCAAATATTCTCAAAGTTTTTCTATAATCTATCATGTGCTATAAAACACAAAAATGTGAACCTCGCTCTGATATCAAATGATAAAGCAAATACACGCAAGAGGAGGGGTGAATTGTGTGTGACTTAAAAAAATTTTGCAAGTTCTTTCAATTTGTATAATAAATAAATCCTAGTTAATGAATAAAAATAGTAGGAGCCTGTCAGAGGATAAATCCTTTTAAACTATAAGAGCCTATTAGGCGATAAGAAACTTTTGTGGGATAGGACCCTGCTTTAAATGAAAGGAGCCACTGAATGATGAATCTTGTTAAAACAATTTAAAAACAAAAGGCGCCTGTTAAAATTGAAAGGAATCCCTTGCAAGTTAAAAACGGAAGGAAACTCTTATAAAAGTGAAGGTGGCTCTTGCTAAAAAGAACACACACACAATATAATGTGAAAATGCAAAAGTTAAAGAGAAAGAGAAGGACGTAGTTGATTTATACTGGTTTAATTTATAACCCAAGCCTACGTCTAGTTCCCAAGTATCCAACTTGAGTGTTTCACTATAAAATCAAATAGTAATTTGACGATTCTCTTCAAACTCACGAGTACATATTTTTCAAGGTTCTTTAACCTTCCACACCAGAAGTGTATAACAAGCTTCTAAAAGCTCACAGAAAAATATAAAATAAAAAATAAGTTATCAAATAACAATTTCTAGAGTGATAGAGTGATTTCACTTTTTAAGGCACAATAAGAATGATATGACTCTCAAGAATATAGATGCTGCTCAAATGTTTCGAAAGCCTAAGTATGTTCATTACTTCACAAGTATTGTTGCTCTTTCTTAAATAGTCAATTTCTTCAATAAGTCGTTGCTTCATCTTGCATCCTTGGTCAACTGGATAGATTTAAATTTGAACAACTTCATTGTCATATTTTTCAAAAATCTTTCAATAATCATGAGGCTAATATGTGACCTTCATAATTTGTAAGATCCTTTCAGATAAACCATTTATAATATGGTAAGTTCATAATGAAGGTTCCTGTAAGAAAAAGTGTATTTCTTATGATTTTATTTCCTTTTAAGAATAAGATCATTAATTATAAAAGGAAATAAATCCAATTTGAATTTTAAAATATTATACAATTATCACCAAAATCGTTAATCATAAACCTTGAGCTAACACAAGGTTCTTTTGTCAAGATGCTTCTCTTATCATCGGTTCAATCTCAACATCCACACTCCCGTTGAGCTTACGGGGAGTTGGTAAGGAAATCTAGTCCCATGGTTCACAAATTGACTCAATCTAAGCGGTTGATGATTTAGAGCCTGAGATTTCATAGTTATCTTGATCCTTTCGTATATGATATATTGTAATTTTATCTATTAGTTTGTTGTATATAGGATAAGCTATATCAATCTGCTATATCACTCTGTTGTAACAACTCCTAGAATATCTGATAAATTCAATGTAACTGTGACTATAAATAAATAGGAAACCACATAAGATGGATTATTGAGCCTTACAAATTCTTTTGACTTTCTTATCTTTAATTGAAACCTTAATGCTTGTATCGTGTTATTATTGGATGAATTTCTTGTTAGTAAAATCATGTGTCCTTTTTTTTTCCTTATCAATATTGTTTGATAAGTTTGTTATTGGTTGAGTGATCTAGTTGATTGTATGAGCATTATTGATTGGAGTCCCAGCAAGTGGAATCAAAGTCATAGATATAAAGAGTGACAATAGCTTTATAAAGTTGACATCAACCAACTACTTGATATGGAAACTAATGATAAAAGATCTCATGTAGTGCAAGGATCTCTGTGATTCAATTGATACGGATAGCTATATAAAAGACAATGTCCCATTTAAGCTGGAGAAATTGACATATAAAAAGTAGGAGAAGATGAAGTAGAAAACCTTGGGAACCATTGGACATTGTATTGATATCAACCTATGTAGCCACGTATCCCAAGAGACGAATCATTTTAAGCTATGTAAGAAGTTAGAGGGTTTCTATAAGAGAAGACTACTCACAACAAGGCTTTCTTAATTAAAAGACTTCTAAACTTGAAGTTGAAGGATAAGAAATCAATTTCGGAGCATCTCAATGATTTTCAGGATATTATCAACAAAGTTGACTACGATGAAAATAGTCCTTGATGATGAATTACAAGCTTTGTTCTTGTTGAGTTCTTTGTTGGATAGTTAAAAAACTTTGGTTATAAATATCAGCAATTTCGCTCATGATGATATGTTTTCTTTGAATGTGATCAAAGAGAGCATGTTCAATGAATAGCTAAGGAGGAAAGAGATCAGTGTTGACAACGTGCAGGCCCTTGTGGTAGAAAATGAAGAAAGAAGCAAAAGTAGAGGTTCCAAAGGGCAACACAAGTTAAAGAACAGGTCAAAGTCGATAAACCAAAATGTGTCACTACTCTACCAAACATGGTCACATAAAAAATTTCTACTACAAATGGAAGAGATATTAGAAGAAGCATAATAACTAGAAGGATAGAGATGATAGCAACACTGCTATAATGACATCAAGCACAAATGATAAAGTTTCATTGATTTGTGCAACCAGTGAGTGTCCCCATATTATTCACTCAAATTCAAAGTGACTTGTTGATATATGAGCATCTTAGCATTATGTTTCAAAGAGCGAGTACTTCAACAACTATAAGAATGATGATTTTGAAAGGCAAAGATGGGCAATCAAAGCTCCGCCAATATCATTTTGACATGGGTGACATTAAAGTTCATATTAATGTTGGGTGCGTGTTGACGTTGAAAGGTGTACGACACACTCTATATTTGTGTCTAAATTTGTTGTATGTGAATGTACTTAACTAAGGGGGATATCGGTACACTTTTGGTGACGGCAAGTGGAAGCAACTTAAAGTAGCATTAAGAGTTACTCATGGTATAATGTGTTGCACCTTATAAAATGCACAGTTAAAAGGGAATGTGCTGGATAATTATATTTTGTTTAAGAAAACACTTTATTAGATTTGTGGCACTAGAAATTATGACACATCAGCGAGAAGGAGATTAAATTATTAGCCGGAATTTCACCTATTCCTGTGAAGACTGCAATTTCTCTCAACTCTTGTAATTATTGTATGGCTGAAAAGTAGCATTGAATGTCTTTCTATAAGAGGTCTACAAGGAGTAAGAGGAAGTTAAAACTGGTGCATTCCGATATATGTGATTCCATATAAGTAGAATCATTGAAAAATAATAAGTACTTTGTTACAATTATCGACAATATTATATGCAAGACTTTGAGTTTTTATACAGAAAAACAAAAAGTCACATATGAGAGATTTTTAAAAGATTTTAATAATATCATAACTAATAAATAATAAGAATAAGAATGAATTTATACCGTGGAAAATTTCTCAAAATTGCTACTAATTTTCTCCAAAATAATAATTGTTTTGTACGTTGTGTATTAATTTGTAAATTAAAAATCTGTCAAGAGCTTATTTCAATTTTGAAAATTTAAAGAATTAATTGTTCTTCTAAGATTCTCCCTATGAAAATTTAAAGAATTAATACTAATTAATTCTTTAATTAATTCTTTAAATTTTCATAGGGAGAATCTTAGAAGAACCATAAAACACATCACCTTAATTCTATAACTCTCCTTTCCCCTCAACTTGGTAGC
>JANZXP010042986.1:0-12035 GCA_027576715.1 Erythroxylum flavicans | reverse complement strand
ACATCTCAATAACTTTATTATATCATCATAATTAATCACTTATATGTTGCTATAATTAATTATCAATTCTATATTATGATAATTAATAAATAACTTAAATAAATAAAAAATTTGTAATTAATGTAAAAAATAGTAGATTTAATTTACTACAACTATTAA
The DNA here is from genome assembly GCA_027576715.1 of Erythroxylum flavicans. Taxonomy (NCBI): domain Eukaryota; kingdom Viridiplantae; phylum Streptophyta; class Magnoliopsida; order Malpighiales; family Erythroxylaceae; genus Erythroxylum; species Erythroxylum flavicans. The sequence goes on along the minus strand of JANZXP010042986.1, from coordinate 11,876 downwards.
CTTATTAACCTTTCATATAAATATTTTTGTATAATTTATGGGTAATTTCATCTTACATTTTACTATAAATGATATTTATAATTTATGAAATTTTAAAAATACAAGAACAATTTTTAAAATTTCTTTTAAAAAATTTTAAAAATAAATTAAATACTCAGGCCTACTCAAGCCCGACGGGGGGCCCGTGGCCCTGACTTATCGGCCCGCCGCTAGACCCGTGGCCCGGACAGGCTGGGCGAGATGAGCCACGGGCCTAGCGACAGGCCGATAAGACACGGCCCACCCAAGGCCCACGAGCCGTTTTTGCCCGCCCGTGTCGGGCCACGGCCCTGGCCATCTCAACCCGCCCAGATCGTGGACTTGGCCTGCCCGAATAATTTTTTCAATGGACCGGCCTGGGCCGTCGTCAGCCCGGGACCGGCCCGGCCTATTGACATCTCTATTAATAACTCTTATTATTAAAAATCAATCAAGTTTTTTAATTAATCTATCAATTTTTTATAAATTAATAATTTTTTGTAAACTAAAATGAATCAATTAATTCTATTTAATAAGCTCTTTTTTCAATTAAACTTCAAATTTTTTAACAAAATCTTTTAATCATATTTCAAAATTTTCAAATCTATTCAATATTTACCTGATTTTAATCTTTTAAATCTTAAACTTCCTATTTTACCGGTTTAATTTTAATACATTTTTCGGAATATATTTTAAGCAGATAAACCTGTCCATAAGTAAATATTATGTCAATACTAATATAATCTAAAATATATAGAAATGAAACTTATTACCACGTTATAAAGTAGGGCTCATTATTAAAATATATAAATAATTATTAAAATAATAATTATTAATCCCTAATTATTATCTTATGCAAAAACAAAGCGTTATTCTCAATCCACCAGTCTTTATCATTTTCTTCATTTATGGCTTCCACTTCATCGAAAATATTATCCAACCACTCACATATTGTCCTGCATGCAAATTTTAATAACATTTATATGATTCAACCATTAATTTACAAAAGGAAACTCTTCCACTCTCTTGTTCTCTTTATTTATATTTCCCTTTACCTCTCAGCTTCTGCAATCTACAACATGTACGCAACAACATTTGATCAGATGAACTATTAGATAAAATTGATGACCACATTCAAAGCCATAATCTTGACATCCAAATGGGAGAATTCTCGAAGACTGTAAGAACACAAAGTGCCACCAATGTACTATGATAACTAGGCGAATGTCAAATATGCGGATTTCTGAGACTTGAGTGAATCGAACAACACGCATTGGAATATGAATGAAAGCACCTCGGCCCATTAGTTCTTAGGAAAAATGCTATAGGCAAGTTCGAGAATGGTATCGCACAACTTCTTGAGAATTGATTTGGTCTGCTCATATTGAACAAAGGTGAGAAGAATAAACTTGAGGGAAAACTAAGTGGAGGGAAAGAGGTAGGAATAGAAATAGGAGTCATCACAGGTGGGAAGATTATGGAGGGTGTGAGAGTCAAGGTGAGGTGAGTGTTGGAGGAGGTGGGCACGCTTGAGGGAAAAGGAATCCAAATGGGCTTGTTTCTAGAGATTGAAAAGTACCTTAACCTAAGATTATTAGTCGTTAGAGGAGGACATGAGGGAGGAAATTGGGATTTCGAAAGGTACAGAGTTTGGCATACCCAATTTTTTTTAATTTGAATAATGGATTGAATGAACGATAGCAAAGCTATCACAATATTACAATTTCACAATGTAATTGATCGCAGGTTTCTGATATGAAAAAACTTTAATAATTTAACTTCGATATTTCACAAACGCACGGATCGTTTGTGTAGTACCTAAGGAGTCGATCCCACAAGGAGGGTTAATCTAATCCTAAAATCTAAGACTGAAAACAAATTGCAATAACTCAAAGAAAAAACAAAACTAAACTAAGAAAGTATTTCAATCATGCAATTAATTCCAATAATCAATTTCGAAAATATAACTAAGATAGCAGATGCAACACCCAATCACAAAGTAACCTAAAAACTACCAATTGAGAGAAAGGAAAAATTTATCCGACTTTAATGAAAACCTAATTGATTATGAAATTATTGGATTGCTGATTTTAGACGGTCCTACGGTTAATTACTCTCTCTCGAGTTATATTTATTAACCCTAATTTATAAACCCTAATTAGATTATGAGAATTGTAATATCTCGATTCACAATTTACCCAAAACCTAAATTAGATCTTAAGTTGTCCAAAACCTACCGAAAAACTATGTAAGATCTCTCTTTACACAAATTTACTGGTTTGATTTAATTCTTGATTTATTAAATTACCTAACTCTTGTTAGCCCAATTTAATGATTTTTTACTTGATTCACCCTCTAAATTTATTACCGAGTTATGCAAGTGCAGAATTGAAATCACAAGAAATCTAATAAAAATGCTACAATCAAATTTCATTAATATCAAAGACAAAATATCTCAAAGGTGAATTTAGACAAATCTTCAACATTCAACAAATCTATCATCTACGGCTATCTTAAATTCTATACAATTATAAAAATTTAAACTACACTGGAAGTAGACTCGAAATGGATGACGGGGGCAGCAACGACAAGAAAGCTCCTATTCCGGGAAGTACTTCGCGTAGACTTCTTCTTTACGTCTTTCTTCCTTCGTTTCTTTCTCAATCTCTCGATAAAGCGCTACAAACATCGTTGGCAAGGGCCTAGATTGCTAAAATACCTTGTGTGTACTTCCCGGAATTGTGGTTGACGCAAAAGCTCCCTCTCTTGTGTTCATCTTTTTCTTTAAATACCTTGTGTGTCTTGAGCAGCCCTAGGGTTTTTTAGGGTTAAAAAGGTCCGAAAAATCTCTCAAAACTTTATGTTTTCTCTTGTTTGCACGTCTGCCTGAAGCAAGCCATGATCGTGGCCTGCATCCAACCTTTTCTGTCATGATCATGGCAATCAAGCCACGATCGTGGGCTGTGGAAAAGTCTTATATCACGATCGTGTCCCTTAGGGCATAAACGTGGGCTAGCTCCCATGTTTCTATCATGATCGTGGCCTATTATGCCACGATTGTGGCCCGTGGTTTCAGCCCAAAAATCTCCAAAACTTCTTCGTTCTTCAATGTTAACCCTAAAACACTAACAAATACATCAAGGTACCTTAAAAACAAATTATTTAAGCTCAAAGACTTATACTAACCCATAAAAGCACTTAAACACACAAACTAACATAATTCTAACCTAAACACATACTAATCACTCAAATTAACACTTAATACATAACAAACTAAGCCCTAAAATATTATGCAATTAACACCTATCAACATCCCTACACTTAAATGTTTGCTTGTCCTCAAGCAAATAAAATAACAAACACACAACACACAATGTAGTAATGAGGCAATGGCTTCAACTTCATGAAATAAATTTAACTTTAAACACAATCATTCAAGTTATATCAAATCATTAACATGCAAAATCTGTGTCTTGGGGCTTTGAACTAAATATACAAATTAATTAAGATCTCCGTGTTAATTTATTTACCCTTTTCAATTGCATACAGACATTAATAATTCTTTGATCATTCAGACTCTGTAACTGCTCCTAAGTATGTTTTCATGAAAAGTCAATCTATTATAAGTTCAGTAGGGTTTTTATTAGAAAACACACTTTTTATTTATTTATTGAACATGGACTTAGTCTTTTTACAAGGAAGCAAACATTGGTAATGAATGTCGATCTGGTTACTTGACTAAGTCATGTTTTTAATAAGTTGCTTAGTTGGAACGTCATTACAGCTTTTTGATGCGGAGGCACACATTTGTGATGTGTGTCAATCTGGTTACTCAGCTATATCACGTTCTTAACTGGATACTAACTCTATTCATAACCTGAAGGCTAGCGGAATAGTTATTTATTTAAAAAACTTTTTTATTGCCTATCTTATTGTTTTAGCTACTTGTTTCCATGAAAAATACTAGTAAAGTTACTAAAGTTAAAAGGCTTCAAATTATGAATGAATGTGACAATTTAGAGGGTGGCAAACTTACACTAAATCCTAATTAGGTTGTATGTTTATCCAAAGACTCCAATTCATTAATTTTTGTGAGCTAATGATTCTTCATAACCAAAATTAAATTAATTTCAGTCCATCTAAGCCATTGATACATTCAAACAATTCATAAAATGCAACCTAACAACTACCATACAATATGCAAAATCATATACAAATCAAAACACATAACCCTCCCCACACTTGAACAACACATTGTCCTCAATATGAGAAGGGGAACAAATAAGCACATAAGAAAAGAAGAAATATAAATTAAAGTAAAACGAAAATAAAAATAAAAATAAAGATGAAGACTAATTTGAAAAAGAAATGGGTTAGACAAAGTCTCATGGAGATGGAGGTGGGGATGATGTCGTAGGTGGCAGTTGAACGCCCTGAGCCTCAAAATATCGATGAATATGATGTATATCCCAACTTTGACGTTGTTGAGTACGGGCCATCTCCCTCATTATTTTGGAGTTCTCCACTAGTTGATCTGTAATCACGGTGTTGTTTGCGAACATTGTGTCTAGAACTTTCTTCCATCCCAGTTCTTCTGGCTCTTCTTCTTCCTCAGGCTTTTCACTGGTTGAGTCCTCTTCTGCTTATTGAGGCGGTGCTGAACTCAAACTCGCCTGACTAGCCCTAATCTTAACATATGTCTTCTGGCTGATATCCCAAAGTTTCATATTGTGGGACTTAAGGATTTCAACCCGCCATAAATGGTGATGATTTAGGAAGTCAGGGAGATGAACAGTTAACCATTACAATCCACGCCATAAGATTCAGCAATGGTAGAAACTAAGTACCCTATACCTAAATTGTTGCTCCTCTTGTGCGGAGTCGCAACAATAGCATTTAGCATATGTGTGGATGTGCACACTGGAATGATTTGGTCCATTCGCCACAACATAAAGAGTTCCTTTGTGGAACACTTGTTGGTTTCTGATTTATCAAAAACGAGCTGACGCATGAATTTATGAACCACAAGTGCTCGTGGGACCTTATGATGTTGTTGTGAGCATTTTTGGCATGAAATTGATCTACTCCAGTGAGTTCATTTCAATAACGAGGATGATAAAAATCATCATGCTGATCGATAATAGAGGATTCAAGGAACCCACACATATCGCACATGATTTCTATATTCAATTCATATGCTCTTCCTCACAACCTAAACCACGTTTCCTTGGGGTTCTTAGGTTCATAGGAAAGGGAAGTGAAAAATTCCAAAGTAAGCTCCTGGTAGATAGGAAATTGGAAATGTATAAATTTGGCCCATTAGATTGGTTCAGCTAATTGTCTACCCTATTGCACAATTCTAACCTATTGAACGTTTCAAAATCAAAATATTTAGGAACTACTATTTGTTTAGCATTTAAGGATTGAAAACAAATACCTTTCTCCTCCGTGTAGATTGGAAAGGGCGCTCCGAAGACTACTACTCTATTTCTTCTCCCTCATCTCGAAACTTGATTTCGTATCGATGATTGCTCCTGTCTGGCTGATTGCTTAATGCGCAACATATTTCTTGTGAATAGGTAGAGTTTGGAAAAAATTTAGAAGTTTTAAATTTTTGTAGAGAGATGTGAGAACTTTTGTAAGTTTCGATTCTAGACAGATAAAGTAAAAGTGAAAGTGAATGAAAAAGTAAAGTTAGAAATGACTATATAGGTGGTTGGAGGGTAAAATGGTAAAAACTTCTTTGAAAAACGCATATTCCCCTTTTCTGCCCAGTCGCATGCCACGATTGTGGCCTACAGTTTTCCACCGATTATTAATTTTTCTTCTTTTGTTCTTCTCACATCCTTTTCGAAATCATTTCTTAATTCTTTTGTGGCCCTTTCACCTCTTTTTGCTTACTTGATCTATCATCTAATTTATGTCAAAGTCTATTCCTTTTTTATTTTATTTGGAAACAAAATAATCCTAACTATGGAATTCAAACTTTCTAACAAAAACAAAGGAAATAAAATTCCATGGGTTGCCTTCCATGTATCGCTTCTTTTAATGTAGATAGCTCGACGTTCTTTTTAACTCACGGTGGTTCGAATGAATGGTGCAATGGTAATGCAGTCACTAATCTTACAATTTGCACATGCGCTACCATACTATGGTTTCCACCTTCCTTATGAATCTCCTTCCTTCGCCTTCTTCTACGCGATCGTTTCTTTCTGAACGTGTTTCTAGGATCCTTAATATCTTCCTATTCTCCTCGAGGTTCAAGTTCCTTAATATCCGTTAGAGGTAAAGGAGAACAGTAGTCTTTCTTTGACACCTTGAAGGTTAATTGCTCCTTTCCTACTCTCAGAGTTAATTCACCCCTTTCAACGTCAATGATTTAGTGAGCAGTGTCCAGGAACGATCATCCAAGAACTATAAGGGTTTCCACATCTTCTCTAATGTCCAGTATAAAGAAGTATGTGGGAAAGGTAAATTTATCAATTTTTACGTGCACGTCCTTAATGATCCCCTTTGGTTAATGAACTGTTCTGTCGACCATCTTCACTAATATCTTCACTGGTACTAACTCTCTTAACCCCAATTTTAGACTAAAGGTATAGGGCATCATATTGATACTCGCACCCAAATCTACGAATGCCCTGTCTATGTTGACTTCATTAATATTGCAAGGAATGAAAAAATCCCCTGGGTCCTCTTTCCTCTGTGTTATGTAAGGGTTCTCTTCTTCTGTGTGCTCCTCAACCTTCTTCTAGACTGATTCCTTTAGGGTGAGTCTTGTTTGCAGTTGTTTCATTATGTTCTTAACCCTGTTTGGTTTAACTTCCTTAGAATTCTTTATTGTCCTACTTGATAGTGACTTCCGCTGGGCTAGAATAGGGTATGGGAATTCGAATCGAGGTTCTTTAATTGGCTCAATTTTGAGCTCACTTTGAAATATTTCCATAATTGCTTGTCCTTCTCCTTTATCTCCATCTTCCTTCACATGTTCAAGTTCCTTCTCTTGGGTCTGAATGATAGCCATGATCTGTTCTTTCGGGTTAGACTTGGTATTGCTTGGAAAGGTTCCTACGTTTCGAGTAGACATTGCCTACGCTAGTTGGCCTACTTGGACTTCCAGATTGTGTATTGACGAGGCATGGTTCTTTGTTACTTTTTCAAATTTGCTTTCGAACCTTCTGTATGAATCCTCCATGCCTTCAATTTTATCCAAAATCTTATCTAACTTAGATTTCATCGAGCTTGGTTTATCTTGTTGGAAACTTACTTATCCTTATAGCCTGAACTGTCCTCCAACATTATTTGTTCAAAAGAAGTTAAGGTGATTCTTCCACCTAGGGTTATAGGTGTTAGAGTAAGGATTGTTGCCCCCTCCTCATCCATATTGCGCCCCATATAATTTACTTGCTCTAGATTATCTTCCTTCATCAACTAACAGTCCACAGTATCATGGTCCATTTGTCCACAAAGTTCACACTTTAATTGTATGGCTTTCACCTGGGTTGAGGATGAAGCCTTTACGTTGTTGAGCTATCGCGTCAAGTTGTCGATTTTTACATTTTAGTCATCTGATCAATAGCCATAATTCCTTTTTGCTTTAAAAATGAAGTAGTTTGTCTACTCCACTCGTTTGTCCAGAGGCAGCTATTACTCGTCATCTCCTCTATCAGCTCTTCCGCTTCATCAATAGTCTTCCTCATTAGTGATTCTCCTGAAGCTGCGTCAATTGTGCCTCTCGTTGGTGGATTTACTCCACTGTAAAATGTTTGTAGCAGGAATTCCTTAGGAAAATTGTGGTGTGAGCACTTCCATTGCAAATCCTTATACCTCTCCCACGCTTTGTAGATTGATTCTCCATCACCTTGTTGGAAATTAGGAATTTCCTTGATGATCTTAGTGGTCTTAGTCAAAGGGAAATACTTATCCAATAAAGCACGAACTAATTGATCTCATGTCATAATATTAGCTGGGCTAGGGGAATGGTACCAAGCCTTTGCTCTATCTCTAAGGGTAAAGGAGAAAAGCCTGATTCAGACTGCATCTTCCGACATCTGATGGAACCAAAAGGTATCACAGATTTCGAGAAAGTTCACTATACGTGTATTGGGATCTTCATTTACTAATCCATAAAACTGCACATTCTGTTGAAGCATATTTAAGAGGGCTGGTTTAATCTCAAAGGAAGCTGCCTGAATGAGCAACCTAGCTACTCCTTGGTTAGCCGCATTGAATCCTGGCCTTATGAAGTCTATCAGAGTCTGTTGTTGACATCCTTGGTTTGCTCTATGGTCCATATTCTGCTGAAATTCCTCGATCATTGTTGATTTCACGATTTCCTCTTCTTCTTCACGTCGAGCTTTCCTAATGGTTCGTTCTAGGAGAGTGATGTCTAAGTCTAAAGTTTTAGCTGCACGACTCGAACCTCTCGTGACTCTTGTTTTCATACAAGAACACGATTTCTTAAATAAAAAACGACAACAAAAATTAAAAACTAAACTAAATGCCTTAAATTATAGAACTAAACCAATCGCCTTCCCAACAACGGCACCAAAAACTTGATCACAGGTTTTCGATATTAAAAATATTTAATAATTTAACTTCGATATTCCACAAGCGCACAAATCATTCGTGTAGTACCTAAGGTATCGATTCCACGAGGAGGGTTAATCTAATCCTAAAATCTAAGGCCGAAAACAAATTGTAATAACTAAAAAAACAAAACTAAAGCAAGAAAGTATTTCAATCACGTAATTAATTACAAGAATCAATTTCGAAAATATAAACAAGATAGCAGATGCAACACCCAATAACAAAGCAACCTAAAAACTACCAATTGAGAGAAAGGAAAATTTTATCTGACTTTAATGAAAACCTATTTGATTATGAAATTACTGGATTACCAATTCTAGATGCTCCTAGGTTTGATTACTCTCTCTCAAGTTATAATCATTAATCCTAATTTATAAACCCTAATCAGATTATGGGAATTGTAATCTCTCGATTCACAATTTATACAAAACCTAAATTAGATCTTAAGTTGTCCAAAAACTACTTAAAACCTATGCAAGGTCTCTCTTTACACAAATTTATTGGTTTGATTTAATTCTTGATCTACTAAATTACCTAACTCAAGTTAACCCAATTTAATGATTTTTCACTCAGTTCACCCTCTCAATTTATTACCGAATTATGCAAATGCAAAATTTAAATCACAAGAAATCTAATAAAAACGCAACAATCAAATTTCATTAATACCAAAGACAAAATATCCCGAAGGCGAGTTTAGATAAATCCTCAACATTCAACAAATCTATCAGCTACGACTATCTTAAATTCTATACAATTATAAAAATTGAAACTAAATCGAAAATAGACTTGGAATGGATGATAGAGGCAGCTACGACGGGAAAGCTCCTATTCCAAGAAGTACTTTACGTAGGCTTCTTCTCCACGTCTCTCTTCCTTCATTTCTTTCTCAATCTCTCGATAAAGCTCTCTAAGGTTTTGAAATTGTGGCTAATGCAAAAGCTTCCTCTCTTGTGCTCTTCTTGTTCTTTAAATACCTTGTGTTTCTTGAGCAGCCCTAAGGTTTTTCTGGAGTCGAAAAGATCTAAAAAAATCCCTCAAAACTTAATGTTTTCTCTTGCTTGTATGTCTACTCGATGCAGGCCACAATCATGGCCCTGCATGCCACGATCGTGGCCTACATCTAACCCTTTCTGTCATGATCATGGTAATTAGGCCACGATCGTGGGCTGTGGCAAAGTCTTTCATCACTATTGTGTCCCTTCGGCCACAATCGTGGACTGACTCCTATGCTTGTCACGATCTTGGGCTGTGGTTTCAGCCCGAAAGTCTCAAAAACTTCTCCGTTCTTTGATGTTGACCCTGAAACACTAATAAACACATCAAGGTACCTTCAAAACATAATATTTATGTTCAAAGACTTATACTAACCCATAAAAACACTTAAACACACAAACTAACATAATTCTAACCTAAACACATACTAATCACTCAAATTAACACTTAATACATAACAAACTAAGCCCTAAAACATAATGCAATTCACACCTATCAGTAATTCAACCTACAAACCAACTTATATAAGCAAATGAAATCTAACAATAAAGGTTACATATTTCAACCGGTCTTCATTCCTATTGATAGTGCCTGCTCATCAGATTTAGCTATAAGGATGGCCCTGATCTAATTGATGGTATCATCAGCTAAGTTATACTTATCAACTTCCTCTTACTTGTATGTCCTCCTATTACGTTCCTTGCATATAGTGTAAATAGTAATTGTGAAGGTTGTTTTGTACAAAGGAGTATCATGCACCTTTTGAGTCACAATATATATAATCCAGTTAAGAGCTGCTATCCAATCATAATTGATGTAAGTAACTAAAAGTAGGTGTAAAATTCTGCTCCAAACCACTTTATAGTAGCTGCATTAAAAGAATAAGTGATCTCGATCTTCTTCATTCTCCTTACAAAGCACACATATAAGGTCATAAGTTCCGAACCATCTATTTTTGGTACAAATCGTATCCTTTATTACTAACCATATGAAAATGGATGCTTTATGATTGAGATAAAGTTTCTATAGAAGATTGTACCAAGAAACATTCCTGCCTCCTTCCTGTAAAGCCTTGTAGCAAGACTTGTTAGTAAAAGTCCCTGAGGTATCTAGTAACTAAGTAACTGCATCTTGCTTGTGTGTATAAAGGATCTGGGGTAGATAACCCACTAATAAATTGTATCCTCTAAAGTTTCCTGCCCATTGCTTATGATTCATCAAAGAAGACGCTCTGGAGTTCATTGGAAGTCAGTTTGTAAGTCAAGATAATTCAGACCTTTGTATTAAAGGACTAAATTCTATCCAATTATCGAACCAAACCCAAATATTCTACCTATTTCCTAAAACACGCTTAATCAAAGAAAACACCATTTGTCTCAGTTTCAACATTTGTTGGAAGAACCAAGAGAATTCCTTAGAGGGAGGCAATTGCCAAAAGCATTCAGTTTTAAGATATGTTTCACGTATCCATCTTCAAAAAGCCTTCAAATTCGTTTACATAAAAACACTTTTTGCATCAAAGATATAGGGATGATCCGCAAGCCCCTTTGCTATTTAGGAATAGTCACCTCACTTCATTTGAATTTAGCTTTTTTGGAGTTCTATAAGTTCCCAGTCTATAAGAAAGCTTTCAAGATGCCATCTATCTCCTTGGTTACTTTTAGGGGTAGAATGAGATGGGATATCCAATAAACATATAGATTTGCAAGAACAAAATTATTAGAGTAACCACAAATCGATTCTGCCAAGAATTGATGCGAGCTTTGATCCTTTCTATAAGTGGAATACAATCAGAATACTTTGGCTTCGCATACGAAATAGGGACTCCCAAAATTTGAGAGGAAGCATTTAGAGCTATAATTCTATAATACTGGAGAGGTCCACAAACACATCTTTAGAGCAATACAAACTACTTTTATTGACATTCACTTTCAGACCTCACCATTTGGAGAATTTTATAAGAAGATCCTTTAGCATCCTTATAGATTGTGGTTCTGATCTTGAAAACAATATCAAATCATCCATAAACATCAAGTGGGTAAGCTTGGAACTTCTAAATTTATCATAATAATGAAACCTGCCATTGGTATTAATAACTTTGTTGATGAGTCGAGAGACACTGTAACGTCGAACTCTTTGAGTTCTTTTGTATTGGTCTGTACTTGCAGATACTACTGTATATTTATATATACATGGTTATATATGAGTTCAAAAATGTATTTGAATCCTTTCAGTATATATGTCAGTGATATATAATGTTATATGCCCTTACATGA
>JANZXP010042956.1:0-12036 GCA_027576715.1 Erythroxylum flavicans | reverse complement strand
TTGGTGAGAATCATTGAATTTCTCCCTATATGTTTTGAATTACTAATTTTCTTCTTTTCTTTCTTTTGATTATTTTATTAATTAGTAAAAGAAAATCTACAAATGCTACAATGACTCATTGAGTTTCACATATCCATATAAAAAGATATTATAAAAGTATGATACAGGGACAAATTGAAATAAAAATAAAAAATAATTAACTAATTAAAACTATTTGAATAACACTTTATACAGATGAAAAATATGAAATACACAAACAAAAATTATATATATATATATCAACCACTTTGTCAATGAAGCGTAATTTTGCACGATATTATCTAAGCTAAGATAGCATCAAAGGTCTACACCCAATTCAGAACAAAATTGGACATATAACGTATAAGGGAATGCACAGACAATAACAATATGCAAAGTCGATGTGCATCCGTCCCTGCACAAGGCTCTCCGCTTTGCGAGAGTATGGGGAGAGTGATGTTATACACAATTTTCTTTTTTATTTTTACAAAGAGACTATTTCTGTGACTCGAATCTATGACCTTATGGTCATAAAGGAACTACTTTACTGGTTGATCCAAGACTTACCCTCAACTTGATAAATATCATAATATAAAAATATTTTTAAAAAATATTTTTGTTTAGTCTAATTGCAAATTTTGATGTAGTGATTGAGTGACTACATTTGTTACATTTTTTTATTATTAAGATTTAGAAACAAAAAATAACAGTAAAATGTAATTTAGAATAATAATTAAAAAATATAATTAGTTTGATCGGTTCAACTGTAAAAGTTTTGAATCGTCTAACTTTTAGGTTATGTTTTTAACTTTCTTGTTCGATTTATTTTAAAAATAGATCAATTTATTAATTAATCAGATAATTTTCATAAATTAAGCTCTTGTAAATTAAAATAAATCAATTAAATTTCATATAATAATCTCTTTTTAAAATTAAACTCCAAATTCTTTTATAGATAAAGACAATATTTTTAATTATATTTCAATTTAATTTTATTTAATATTTAGTCGGTTTTATAACGACCTAATACTGGTTGAACCTTTTATATCGTAAATTTTTTATTTTACATGTTTAATTTCTAGTCTGATTTTTAAAATATTGATTTAGAGTAAATTAGGATGGAAAGATGAGCAACTCGATTACGAAAATTGAAAAACTATCACTTGATAGCTTAGTTATTCTAAAATAGTGAGACAATTTATAGTATCTGATTTCCATCACAAAATCGTGAATATACATGTCTAAATTATTCTGATAACACCAAAAGCTTGGGTATCAAAAGCTTGACTATTCTCTAGATGTGTCCTGTTAACCTAATTTTCACTAACTTTTGATTTATCACTTTTTGTCGATTATTTAAGAATAATTTTATAATAAGACAGTTATCCATATTGCTTTCTATTAGTATTCAAATGCAAAAGAATTAATTGAGTAAATAGTAGACTATAACATCTCAACAACTTCATCTTGTATGACTTTGAAATGATTACCAAGTTAAATCATACGCTTACATTAAAAATTTATTTTTAAAATTACGATTTAATAATTAATATCTTAATTTTTATATTTTCAACTTAGTTTGTGTAGTATTATTTAATTATTACACATTTATTTTCAGACGAATGATTTGTAGGCCGAAGTATAGGAGTTTAGTCTTGGCCAATTAGGAAAGCAAGCAGAGATGCGCAGAAGGCTGCACAAACTACGTTGCTTTCCAAAAGGTAGCAAAGAACTTTAATCACAACAATATACAGATAAGAAATTGCAAATGGACGACAACTCATTATTTCTTGGCCTTTTTTTTGTACAAAGGAGAAAAAACTAAGACAATCTATCACGTAATTCTGCGATATAAAACCCCTGCATATCCTTTTGGATAAACTTAAGACACGTTGCAGGAGGATCCTGAAGCACATAGATTTCGGGAGGTGATAGTGAGGCTAGATCGGCCAAGCTATCGGCACTCCAATTCCCTTCCCGATAGATATGTTGGAATTGGATTTCCCAAGCTCTACACTACAGTTTGCAGATTCCCAGAACCAAAGTGTGACCGTCAAACAACAACTGCTTGGATGAAGAGAGAATATTGATAACTTCCAATGAATCCACTTCTACTTCCACTCAACGATATCCTAGATCCCATGCCAAATTTAGTCCGGCAAAAACTCCCCAGAGTTCAGCAGTTAGTAGCAAGCACACTCCTATATTTTGCATGAAGTCTCCACACCAATGTCCTGTGTTGTCCCTGATTAAACCTCTAGCTGTCGCAATGTAAGATTCTATTTTGATTGCACCATTTATGTTTAATTTGACCCATCCTACCATCGGTTTAGTCCATCCAACTAGTGTTCCCATTGTCAATCCCATTGTTGGAAGAACTAGGCCTGCCAATACCCTTGCCTTTTCGATCCAGTCAATATAATCTAGCTATCCTAACCTCAGCTTCTGGCCAAATAAAGTCATCCTCAAAGATGCTTCTATTTTTCCATTTTCATAGAAACCAACAAGAGACTCCAAATATAGTGGCCCATGCGAACATCAGCCTTTGTTCTGGCTACCAAGATTGGAAAGTAACCACAGTTCTGCATCTTATTGGAAGAAATCAGCAGTGATCACCTCTGGAGGAAACTGACTCCAAAAAGATTTGACCCTAGGACAATCCCATGATGCGTGGATGAGTGTCTCTTCCTGACTATAGAATTGACAACTAGAGTCTGTCGATATATGTCGGACAACTCGTGATTGGTTAGTTAGCAGTTTCCTTTTAGCTAGTAGCCATAGAAACGAGTGAATCTACTAAGGTCCTGACCATTTCCAAATTAACTCCCAAATCCTATTACTGTCTTCCGTAGCATTGTCCTTTATGAGGTCATAAGCAGACGCTACCATGAATCGACCATTCTTAGCCAATCCCTAAGCTACTCGATCCTCTCCCAACCTATCTTTGGGGGGGCATAATTGCTGCAATAGACATACATACTGATGAGGGGAGATATTGTTGGAACAAAGTCCATTGCCAGTTACCATGCTCGTCGACCAAGTCCTTTACTTTTTTGTGTAGCAAATTGTCTGGAGGTTGATAGGTTGTCACAAGTAATAGCAAACCCCAATCTCCTACCCATGCATCCAACCAAAAGTGTGTGCGGCCTCCATTTCCTAATTGCCATTTGATTCCTTATTGTACAAATCACCATGTGGCTGTAATTCCCCTCCATATTACCGAAGCCTCTTTCCTCTCCAGTGTTTGAGGAAGGTGATACTCATCGAAGTGATATTGTTTCGAAGGAGCTGGACCTATAATGAATTAGGCTTGGTAAGTACTTCCCATCCCAATTTAGTAAGTAACACATCGTTGGAAGAGCGAACTCTTTTGATCCCGAGACCGCCTACATATTTAGGTCGACAAACATCCTCCTAACAAACTAAGTTCAATTTCTGTTAGCCTTCCTTGGATCCCCAAATGAAATCCCTCATTATTTTCTCCAAATTGT
Source organism: Erythroxylum flavicans (assembly GCA_027576715.1). Taxonomy (NCBI): domain Eukaryota; kingdom Viridiplantae; phylum Streptophyta; class Magnoliopsida; order Malpighiales; family Erythroxylaceae; genus Erythroxylum; species Erythroxylum flavicans. The sequence continues at coordinate 8,527 of JANZXP010042956.1, read as the reverse complement.
CACAAAGTAGCCTTGGCAGTCTCACTATTTGCATTGTATAGATCGAAAGTGAAGCAAGAGTTGACTGAGTTAACGTAACCCGCCTGGCAGAGATAGATCGCTAGCACTCCAACCTGCGAGCTTCTGCTGTGCGTTGTCCAGGATGTACTGGTAAGTTCTCCTCTGAGTACGCTCATGAATCAACGGTACTCCTATAAATTTACCAAGGTTAGTAGTGCATTTAAAATTGAAGGTTTGACTGATAAGATGAGTTGTATCCCAGGAAACGTTCTTAGAGAAAAAAATTCTAGTTTTAATGTTGCTCACTTTCTGACCTGACGCCATGCAGAAAGATTCCAATACCCTTGAGACCACTTGAACCTGGCCTTTGTAGCTTTAGCGAACAGGAGTAGATCGTTTGTAAAGAAAAGATGGGAGATGGAAGGTCCATTTTTTCTCATCTGAATCAGTTTCCAGTTCCCTTTACTGACCTCATAAGATATGAGTTGGCCTAACTGTTCTATATGATGTATGAAAAGATAAGGTGATAATCGGTGGTCACCTTGTCGGATTCCTTTAGAAGGAGTGAAAGGATCAGAAAGGTTGCCATTCTAATAAATTTGTATTGTTACCCTTGTCACATATTGTATAATGAGGCTGGTGAGAGTTGATGGGAAACCAATATCCCGTAGCATATCATTGATAAAATCCCAACTGAATCGATCGTATGCATTTTCTAAATCGACTTTAATGGCAAAGAAACCAATTTTCCCATTCATTTTTTGCATCGAATGTAAAGCCTCTTAAGCAACGATAATATTATCTGTGATATGCCATCCAGGAACAAAACTACATTGATTCTGAGCCACCAGATAATCTAGGTGAGACTTCAGTCTATTCACAATCACTTTAGAAATTGCCTTATAAATAACTGAACATAGGCTAATGGGTCGAAATTGAGTGATAGAATTCAGAGAAGGAACTTTGGAATCAAGACTAGAATAATTTGATTCAACTCTGATTCCCATCTCTCGAGCCGGAATATTTTCTGAATAAATACCACTACGACTGGACCTACTTTTCCCCATTGTTTCTGAAAAAATAACGCATTGAACCCATCTACCCTGGGGGCTTTGTTTGGGTTTATTTCAAAGACAACATTACTTATTTCTGCCTCTTGGACTAGCTCTACTAGATTTGTCACCATCTTCTAGGATAAGCTAGGAAATGCACCTGAAAATGGGTACCTATATGAGGTAACCTCATCAATTGCATACAATCTTTCAAAATAGTTTTTGGCCAAATTATGCAGCTGTAGAGGATTAGAAATTATAGTTCCCTCAGTATCAGCTAACCTCTCTATCTTCAGATTCTTTCTTTTGTCCATTTTCACTGTGTGATAGTATTTTGTATTACGATCACCCTGCGACAACCAAACATATCGGGATTGTTGATGCCAGTAAATCTCCTCCTCACTAAAGACTTAGATCAATTCTCCTCAGAGCTTATCCTTTAAATCCAAAAGTAAGACGGAATTATCCACCTCCATTGCCCTCTGGATGCCATCCAAGCGAGCTAAGAGTCATTTTTTCCTATGGAAAATATTGCAAAACACTTGCTTATTCCATTTTGAGAGTTTACCATAGAACTTGGCTAAGGAATTGCTAAAGTTAGTCTCTTCGGGATTCCAAGTTTCTTCTACCATGTTATCAGAATCTTCATACGCTAACTATGCTGACTGAAAATGAAATCTTGGTTGTCCGATCTCGTCCAGCGTCGCCCTTGCAAATTAGAGTAGCATGGGTCGATGATCTGATCCGAAAAAGGCAGGTGTTGATTTGTTGCATGGGAAAAATCTGCCAGCCATGTTGGTGAGTAGAACACTCTATCTAATCTAGCCTAAACATTCCCCCTCTGCCATGTATACTTTGACCCAACATAACCAAGGTCAAGGAGTCCATAATAATACATCTAATCCTTAAAAGCTTTGTTTGTCGACCGCTATAGAGGGAGACCCACCTTTTTTATTGGTGATATCCAATTTAGCATTAAAGTCGCCACTAACAATCCAAGGTCTGGAAACTTTGCTACCAATCCACCGCAGATATGGCCATAGGAATATTTTCTCAACAACTTCAAGACTAGCATAAACTGCAATAAAAGTAAAGGTTGAGGTTTTATACTTTATGGTGGTATGTATAAATTGTCTATGCGCTACCTCCACTACCACTTCAAATTCCATCTGCCATAACAACCAAATTCTCCTTGCAAAACCGTCTACTTCAACTCGGAAAGAATATTCGTAACCTAATTTACACACCACATCTTTAGCTCACCGCCCGCTAATTCTAGTTTCCACTAATACCAGTATAACTAGTTTATAAATATGGATATAATTTTGTAATATAGATTGACAGGTATCCCCTCCAGCTCCTTGACAATTCCAGATGAGTATTGACATAATTGACAGTTAGGATAATACAAAATTGCTCTCATAAGTCTAATTAAGTTCCTATATTACTTCGTCGGCCTCTCCCATGCTGCTTTCCAAAGGTTACGGTTCTATCTCTGCCGTGATGCCCTGAGCTCACGAATCTTCCTCTATCCACGTCACGCCTTCTATGGGATCTAAAGGTTTGGAAGGAGGGAGATTAGGTTGGTCCCCACTGAAGTTGCGTGGTGTTGCGGTTCCCTCGACACCATCCATAGGGTAGCCACTTTCCTCTTCTGCCAGTTCCTCTGCCAATGATATTTAGCTGTCACATAATATTTCTTTGTGAGAACTGAAAGTGACTGCCGTGTGCTTAGCTTTGAGACTGTGCAGTGGGTGTTTAGTTGTAACAGGGCTCGAGCCATTCTTTGTTATTACTTTGGGAGTTCTACGTTCAACTAAGCCCTTATCCTTGTTGGCATCCAATTTCCCCTTAGGTGCTTCCCTCAATTTCAGTTTGGGTCTAGTATTTGACCTTTCCCGCCCTTTGGTCTGCTTCTTTGTTGTCTTCACTAATACATTCAAACCCTCTGCCTGTCCAGACCCTAAACTGTGATTAGTATTCTGTGTGGATAACGACTCGTTATTAATTACACCCATGGTGTCTTGTTCTGACAAAGCTGAATACCTTGATCCTCTCACTCGATTATCATCTTTTGGGTTACGTGTATCTTGATGAGGCTGCGCTCTCCTCGTGAATCTTGGAATTGACCATTGATCTTGAATCTATGTCCTAGTTCTCAGTCGCTTCCTTCGTCTGCACTAGTGAGACAATGTTTGCAGCGACCTCCCCTATCTGAACTTCTGTCGCCTTATTGTTCAGAGTTTGTTGGGGTCCTGTGTGGTCAAATTACCTGGTTAGGCACTGCTCAAATGCATGCCTTATGATTCCACACTGAAAGCAAATCTATGGTAGCCCCTCGTAAGCCACCATTAATGTTTCCCCATCGAGTTCCACTTGAGAATGTAACCGAATACTAAGGTCGATGTCCACTGTGACTTTTAGCATATTTTCCCGCTGAGCATACATTGTTGCAGCATCAATCTTGATGGTATGTCCGACTAGATTACCTAGTGCAGTGAGGATCATAAGGTGATATCTGGAAATAGGCAATTCAGGAAATCTGATCCATATCACTGCCCTTGTGACTTTTCCTTGGGACGACCGAAATGTAGGGTTCCAATGTTGGACTGAAAGGGCATGTCCCAAGATTACCCACGGTCCATTAGTTAAAGCATTGATAAAGTCGTCCTCTTCCATGAAGTTTGCTAAAAAGAAGTCGTGACCCAGATCTACACCTTCACAGGACCAACCAGTTTCCACATCATTTTCAGGCGAGAGCTTAACATCTTAAACCCAATACGTCAACCCAGTAATTTCAAGATTACCACTTTTTCCCACTGCTTGTCTAGCTGGGCTTTGAAGGCATAGGATAGTTCAATTCCCCCTCCTATCTCCCCCTACAATGGTGTAATATCACCTTCCTTTATCTCAACGGGTTCTGCATCTGGCCATTCTATATCCGCTTCCTTTTTGTCCACTTCTTGTTCTCCTATAATTGCTGCTCGATAAGAGAGTGGAGATCGTGGTGGTGGATCTTCCTCGCGACTGTATATCCAAACCTTTTTAGCCAGGTGACCTTCCAGAGCGATATAATCCAAGTCTCCCTTTTCAGCTTTGGGACGTTTTGACGATTTGGCAGCCATTCGAAAGTGGCCAACCTCACCCTCCTTAATGGGGTTTAGCAAAGTTTGATTGTTTATAGGATATTCATGATATCGACTAAGAACAAAGTTTCAGAGCGTTTTCTCTCTCTAGAACTTTCGGAGCTTTAAAGTGTTAATGTTCTATTTTTCTTGGCCTTTCGATTCTCTGTGACTAGAATTATTGTGTCTTATTTTCGTACAATAATTGTGCATTACTTTTTGACAATTATTCAGTCTTCATCCAAAACGATGAAGGTAACTATTCGATTACCCATACTATGAAATGGATTGGAATCGAAAGCAAGTGGCATGCAATAAAAATATCAGAAGTTAAGTTCCCCATATGATGTCATGTCCACTAATAACGAAATCATTTTCAATATAAAATTATTGAGATAGCTTCAACAAAATGGTGATGCCCACATAGCATTAATTTATAGAAAACTTTAATCTTGCTTTTTCTACTTGTTTTCTTAACAAGTTAGCGCAATAAGACCAGAATTTGGTTGGATTATGATTGATCCTTAATTTCCATTTTTCCCAAAAGGTAAATTTATGTCCATAAAAATACAAATTATGAATAATATGTGAGGTTAAAAAGTTCGCTGTGAATGTTATGATTATTTGGACCATGTCATTAAAATGCAGAAGGAGGTATATAACCTCATCCATTTATAAAATGTTGTGATCGTTACGTTTCATTTGGGTTCAGAACACCAAAAATAGGTAGACACATCATAATATTATTGTACAAAGGAAAAGAAAAAACTTTACACAAAGGACCAAGTAGCTAATCGATAAAGTACAGTAGTTTGTTCCATTTATCTGCTCTAAAACTAAAAGCAACACGACCTAATGAACAGGTACAGATAAAAGTAACAAAGTTTCCACTCAAATCGCAACAACAAGAAATCGATAAGACTACGTAATTATTTCACTTGAAAACTTTAGCCTTAATGCCTGAAGCAGATTTAATAGCAGATTTGCCCAATTCATTGCCTGATTTCATAACCTTGGAGGTATCAAATGCCTTTCGGATGTTGAAGCCTACAAACGCAGTCCCCAATGCATACCCTGCAGCATCATGTCCTTCGCCGGTAGCTTCTGCTGCTTCTTTCCTATTTCTACAGTTAATATGACAATACTAAAAAATATGTAAATATTTTATTTATTTGGATTTGATCTACAAATTTTTGACATGTAACACAAACTTACTTGTGGTATTCTAAATTACTTGTGGTATACTAAATTAGTTGTCAAGTTAGACGATTTTGACAGGACCTTCTTTCCAACTTCTTCTACAACATCACAAGCCTTATCTAATTATCAAAAATTAAGAAATGAAACAAACAATTATAGGAGAAGTAAATCATGTGTAGCGAAAAAAGAACTGGGATTGAGAAAAGCATCATTATGATAAAAACTTACGTAATCCTCCAAAGGGCGCATGTAAGAATTGGCCTGTAGTGGTCTTATCAATGAATTTCTTGACCGGTTTTGTGTTCAGAACTTTCTGATTAGACACTGTAATCCCCTTCACCACACCTGAAAGTACCACAGTTACCACCTTCTCTGTTGTTCTTGTCACCCTACAATTCTATGCATATTAAACCCCACGGATTTATTATTTGGTCAACTATTTTCTCCAATTCAGCATTTCGAAAGAATCATCCCCAGGTACTATCTGCATGTAGGATTATATAAAAAACCCCAGCCCACCAGTGCAAAGCTTCATATAAAAATTCTCAGAGTTGGAAACAAAATGATAAACAAAGCATTACCTGGGTTTTGTGAAAGTGGATTGTAATTGACACAATCAGGCGAACTACTTCCGGTCTTTTTTATATGTGGATCAACTAAGAGATGTCTTCTTAAAGGCGCATATCTGAGAATACAAGAAAGATTGCACATCAGAGCTTAACGACATAGCGGTCATTCATGTTGCTTGATTAAGAAGTTAAACACTACTCAGGTACTTACCATAGGCAAGTTCATAAAAGAAAATAAATATATATCTTTCAAGGTTTCTATCATGACCAATCTCAAAACAAGAGCAAGCTGAACGAATAAAAAAATAAGATGTTTGATAACAATAAAACAATAAGAACACATTTTGCCATTGCAAACACATGAATTTTTTTGAACATGAACCCTGAAATGATTCTGTTTTTTTTCCAAATTAAGTCTTTCACAACCCAACCAGAAACATAAATAGAACATCTAGACAAAGAAAAAGAAAAGACCAAAGTTTATATCTTCTGCGATAATCAGCAGAGACTCTGCGAAGATCATCAACCGATAAAGAAGAACGCAAAACCCCAAGATCTATATGCCACTGCAACCCTCTTAAATTAGGAAAACTACACCGATTTTCGTCGGAGGGCTTCGCAAGCCCTAGTTCAGGCGAGACCTTTTTGTTTACAACCGATGAAATAGTTCTTTTACGTACCTCTAAACAAAGGCAACCCCAAAGTTTACACCAAAACCAAATGAAGTCCACCAATTTCAGCTCTAACCCACATCAAAGCCGCAAAAATCCTGCCACAAACATGATGTAAACCCATAAAAGGAATAAACTTTTATTTGGGTTCCTCAAAAGCCAAAGCTTTTGGTGCTAAACAAGCGACCCTTTTGCACATTAAGCCAAAACAGATAAAACTTAGGAACAAATAAGAAAAAATAAAAAAGTAGAAACTGCAGACAGCAACAAAAAAAGGGGTATATGATTGGAATCAGAAAACGAATATAGAATTTTCGAGGAATGGCAAAAGGAGGAGACTTGAGTCTATCTTCGGAGCACTGGCTACTGAGGCTCTTTAATTGTTTTATTAAGGTATGTTTGGTTGGAGGGTTAGTAATGGAACATAACACACTTCTATTGTTTGGTTGAGGGTTTCATAATGGAATGGAACAGACTGGAATGGAAGTAGAGGATTTTATTTTACGTTCCATTCCATCCTAAACAGTGAAAATAAGAAACCTCTGATTTGGAGGGTTTAGGATGGAACGTAAACTAATAAATACATACTACCTAATATACTCTCAATAATTTTTCTTAATACCAATTATTTCTTCCAACCCTAATCCCCTTGTATATAATAAATAATATTTTTATATTATTTCTCCTTACCCTAATAATAATATTTTTATATGATTAATAAAAATTGTATACAATTAATAATAAAATAATAAAATATAATAAAATTTTTATTAATGAAAATAGAAAATATTTAAAAATTATTCTTTAATTGTTTGTATATATTTCTTATAAATAAAAATATAAATAAATAATTTTTAAATATAAATAACATATAATAGAATAAAATTTATTAAATAATTAATAGTAATATTTTTTATATAATTAATAATAAATTGTATATAATTAATAATAAAATAATAAAAATTTTATTAAAATTTTTATTATTTTAAAATAGAAATATATAAAAAAATTATTTGTCGCGGCTGTGTCTAACTTTTTAATTGAACATGATTTCTGTTTTGAAATCATAGCGTTAAACCTCTTGCAACAACCATTTTAATATCAGAGGTATAATAGTCATTTATTATACATTACATTCTATTACATCCATCTTCCAAACAATGTTTCACTACATTATATTATGAACCCTTCCATCCCTCCTAAACAACTTTTCACTATATTACATTTTATTCCATTATAACCGTTCCCTTCTATTTCATTCCATTCCGTTCCATTCCATTAATTAACATATAACCAAACAGGCCTTTGAAACGGGAGATGGAATGGATAAATGGGATGAATTTCGTCCTTAGTATAAATATTTGTGCAAAAACTGGAACAAGGTTTTTTTACAATATAATGTCTTGCTCTTTAACATTCTAGTGCATACATAAGGTTTTATTATTAGATTCTTTAAATAATTTTAATTTTCTATACTTTTAGTAAAACATGTAAAAAAATATTTAAACTTTGTTAATGTTCAGTGGTAGTTCTAACTTTTAATCTTAATATATCTTTTGATATTTTAATTGTTACAAAATACAATGTCTATTTTATTCATTTTTTATTTTAAAGATAAATATTATAAAAATAATTAAGTCGCTTAAATTGAAAAATCCAACCAATTTGCATTGATAAAAATCGTATTGTTAATAAATTGTTTCAAAATGTTAGTTCAAGCTCCAATAAACCATCTACTGTGCATACTTAACTAAGTATATTTACAATTTTTACAAATCAATAACAATAACATCTCAGTAAAAAATTTTGCTAAAACGCGATATTTGAAGAAATCATGATGGGTGTCGAAACCACCAAAAATAAATTACCTACTCTAAAAGATTTGTAAATAGTGATGAGCAGGGTCGATC
>JANZXP010042915.1:0-12037 GCA_027576715.1 Erythroxylum flavicans | reverse complement strand
GAGTCTGGAAGAACAAAACCGTGCGGGCCAAGCCCAAAGCGGACAATATCTGCAAGCGGGTGTTCTGGGCTGTTCCACTCTCCCTCCTTTAACTAAGTCATTCTGGATTTCTGTTTCAGAAGTGTATTTATACTCAACAAATTTTGGTTATAATTCATAATCAGCTCAACTTCCACCTTCCTTAGTTCCACATCTTTAGGATTTGCAGTTAGCCTCCTCTAACACTTCTTTAACTCCTCTAATGCCTTGTCTTTCTCCTTCTGTTCTAGTATAATTGAGTTCTTGCTTAACTTTTTTAACTCCTCTCTCAATTCCTTTAGCTTGGAGCTCAATATAAAGCCCTTGGTTCTTATAACTCCCAAGTTCATCCCCTCCTTGAGAATGCCCTAAACTTAGCTTTTTCCATCAAATGATTATAGACTCTAATTAGAGCACTCCTCTTTCACTCACCTATTGCGAACTCCACTACTATAGGGCTATGGTCTCGTACATTCGATTCCTTAAAAGTAGCAATACTCAATGGAAACTGATCTATCCAGTCACCATTCACTATACATCTATCTAGTTTCTACATCAAAAACCAATCCCCAACTTGCTTGTTACTCTAGGTATAAACATTCCCATACCATTTTAAATTAGTTAGCCTTGAGTTTGTCACCAATTCTTACAACTCCCTATTATCTTGTTGTTTCCATATTCTGCCCCTTTTTGATTATATAAATTTAAGAATATAGTTGAAATCCCCTAATACTGTCCAAGGAACTCTAGTGGAGTTACTAAATCTTTCTAATTCTCTCCAAGTACATTTCCTTTGATATTTGTGATTAGTCGTATACACCGTTTTAATAACAATCACCTTGCCTCTCTCTTTATTGAGAACTTCATGGTGTATTAGTTGGTCATTTACAACCTGCTTCACCACATCCAATTTCTAAGTATTAAATCAAATTATTACCCTACCATTTAAATGACGATCATGGTTGGTTATCACCTTCCACTCTTTTTCTGGGAACCATAAACCTCTTTCCAGTTGCTCCCTCTTTGTCCTGGTTTCCAACAAACCAACAAAATCAACCTTCCTACTCCTAATCAATTCCCTAACTCCAAGTTGTTTATTAAGGCTATTGAGCCCCTTAATATTCCATACTAGTATCTTCATCATCTCTTCTTTTTCTTGGATCTCTTCCTTTTAGACTTTCTATTCAATCTAGGTGAGATAGACACAGCATCCGGAGATCCTACAACTTCCCCTAGTTTGATAAAAGGAATCCTAGTAAGCTTTTCCTCTATTTGCATGCTCTCCATATCTAAACTCGCCCTTTTCCCCTTCACTGATAAACTCCTCTACCGTATGGTTGAGATCACTAGATTCAGGGCCTCCCCTATTTATTGCTTAATCCCTTCTTCATTATTTTCCTTCAAGTTGGTATCCTTTCCGGTCTGAAAAACAATTTCTTCTACTACTACCCCAACTTTATTATTATCTTCTATATTTTTATCTATGGAGGTCAACTTCTCCTCCCCCTGTGCCTCAAACCCTACCTTATTAACCTCTTCTAAGTTAGTGTCCTTATTTTTGTGATTATCACTACTTTGGGATCCTCCTTCAACTGAGGTAATATCCTTCTAATTTATATCTTTCTCAGGGTATTCCTTTGCTTCCTACTTCCTTTTATCTTGCAAGTTCACCCTTTCCTTCTCCTTGTTCTTGCTATGTTGAACATTACCTGCCACTTATTTTCCATTTATATTGTTTTCCTTTTGAACCGAAGCATCCTTGGACCCTACTGTCCCTCCTAGTTTTCCTTTTCTTTCTATACTTGTTTTTCCTCTTTGGAATTTGATTTCCACATATACAAAGCCCCTATAAAGTCGTCTTCTAGTTAACCATTCTCCTTCAACCTCATTACTCTCAAAGAATTAGGAGTTTCTTTAATATATCTACATCATTACACACTCGAGCACACCCAAATCTCTTTATAAGAGTAATATTATCATTTAATCCTAGTCCATATTTTACTTTCAATATAGCTTATACCATCTATGGAACAATATTCAAAGGGCACCTTGTGAATATTGACCCATTGGGGGATGAATTTCAGCTGGTTTATGTCTAATTTCACCCTCGGTTGCCACCTGTTGATGAGTATTGGATGCCCCATCAAGTGCTATAGCCCTATTTCCAAAACACTCTGCATGTTCTCCTTTGCATTGAACTTAAACACAAAAAGTTCATCCTTATTCACCAAAACATTCTCCAGTCCCTTGTTCCTCCAAGCAGCTATAGCCCATTTTCTAACTAAAGGAAATGCCAGATGCTGCTAAAGGAAAAAAAAACCCATAACTAAGCTTTTCCATTTCTATGTACCTTGATGTTGCACTCCAAAAGGTGCCTGGATTGATGTCTTCTCTTTAGATTCCTCAAATCTCAATTTACCAAGACACCCATAGTTTCCTACAATTGTGCTCGATGTCTTCTTCCCATTCCTATTTGTTTCTCTACAGTGTTGACTACTTGGTGAGCCTCCCAGTAGGGAAACCTATGAAGGGTTATTTAGGTTTTTTGTTGTGTATTGGGGAATGTAGCACCCTACTTCCACCGAGCACGTATCCGTACATCCTAAGCATATTCGGATACACACCCTGTGAAAGTGGCGCACTAGAGCAGTCAACCAGAACTCATTGCATATTTTTTCTTCAAACATCACAAACATTTTTCAGAAAACCACTAATCATTAATGGCCCTTTTTAGTAATAACAATTTCAATCACAATTTTCCCAAACAATATACACATTGCAGAATTCCAGTAATCATTTGGGCCATTTACAAATTCGAAACACTTTCAGTCATAAAATCATTACATATTAGAATTATTCACATACACATGGTACAATATTTACGGAATACACACTTTAATACAAAAATAACAGAAAATGTGTGTAGATGCCAACTGATCCCGACCTGTATCTCTTACTCAAATGCAATGGTTAGACTCCAGTTGATCTAACTAGGTGTCTCCTCTGAGCCTGAAAAATAAGTTGCAAATTTTAGGGTGAGTTTTGTGAACTCGGTGAGTGAATCACTCAATCACATAACTCACCAATTCATATAATCATGTGACTCGCATCATTTCACTAATCAACATATTGAATCACATACACTTCATGTTCACTTAATTCATATTTTACATAAAAATCATTTAAACTATTTATTTCAATCATTTAAATCACACATATCAAATGCATATGCAATGCTCGTGAGACTCACTTTTAATTGTTATTGTTGTAACTGAGTGCCTGTAACTATCTTGTATCTATTGTGGATACTGAGCTCATTAATAACTATCCCGTATCCATTGGGTATACATGGCTCATTTTACACAGTGAGCCAGAGGCTTTTACCACATTATGAGCTTTAAGCTTTTTTTCACTTTCTGATATTGAAGCTCTTTTTAGGTGGCTATTTTAGTCACAACAACCTTTATGTTATCATGCATTCGTGCAATGGAATGCATCATATGTATTTAGTCAATCAATTGTGCTCAATTTTACACTTTCACATTTTCGTTCACATTTATCATCGGACCTTGGTTCAACATTCAACATTTAAGTTGAGAATCACTTATTCAGTCAAATTCACATTCAAGGAGCAGTTCCAATGATTTTTACATGCATCAAACGCCTCAGACATTTATCGTCTGAAAATCAACACCCTCACATCATATAATTCAATACAAAATTTTAAAACAGAACAAACAATGAAAGAGAGACCATCCTCACAATATGCTCCAGATTAGCATTAGCTTCTATGATTTGGAAATGACTGGGCACCGAGATTTAATCCTATGTATCAACTTCATGTAATACACATTGTACACACATTACTAATTGCATAATCACATAAACATTTAGTTATACATATACGTATATGTGTAATGTATAATGCATGCTTATGTTGACTATTCTAGGTATTTATCCTTAATCACATTCCTTGATTTTTAACAACATCATTTGTGCGTGTCAAGCTTACTTTAATTTCATACCTCAAAGAACATTGTCATTCAAATAACATAATTCAATCATTTATCATTTCTTTTCTAGCATTCTAAGTTCATATAATATCACATTTATCATTCATCTTTACTTAATACTCATCATTCATCTCAGTGGAATCTCATTAAACCCATCATAGGTTCACCTTCATTCTCATAACATCCCAAAATTCCATCTTTGAACACTTGATATACGACAATCCATTCTTATGTTTTTGTCCTCAATCGTCACCCTAAGCATATCACTCATTTTTATCTCTTATTTCCACTTCAGACTAAGTACATTTCAAGTTCCATTCAAGCCTAAATGTATTATAGGAAAGCATTGATAAGTATGTAATTTATATACGTAAATGATTTGGGACAATAGGCATAACTTTCACCATGGATGTTGGATTAAGGTCATTTAAGTACAGTTTCGAAAAGGACTTCGAGTTCTATAACTTCTGTGAAGACCCAAAGAGAGATTTCTCAGTTTAAAGGGTCAAAATTGCACATTTATGTAAGTGTCCCAAGAATGTCCACCTAGTGGACATGTTTGTCTTTTCAAACGGAAATGAATGGAGCTGGAACACTGAAATTCTAGAATAGGTTCGCCCAGCGGACATGAAGTCCACCGAACGACCTTTGCTAGCCAATTTCCGGATTCCCAACTCCTACAATCACATCTAACACATCTTATGCATATCCTATCATTTCTAACTTATTTTCCTCATTATTTCCCATTCTTTCTCACTTTCATTTCAGCTCAATATCATTTATAACCAAATCACAATCTATGTTTGATCATTAATCTAAAAACATAACATTCAAACTTATACACATTTATCATAAATTTTTGCACAAGTTTAACTCCCTTTTTCACCTTCATTTCATCTGTAACTTATCACACTAATTCTTCCCATTTTAAGACATCATAGTACTATTTTTCTTTATCTCTAAACTCATTTTTGCTCAGCTCCAAAATAACCAAAGAGATACACATTATTATACCAAAAAAATAGAATAAGTAAATTTCCATTTACGTGTCAAAATTTTCTATGCACACTTAACTCCATTTCCAACTTCACTTTGTCTCTAATTTATCATCTTACTTCTTCTCATTTTCAAATAATACACTAGCCTTTCCTTTGGCTTTAAATCCATTCTAGTTCATCTCTATAACATTTAAAGAAATCCATATTAATATATGGAAAACAGAGCATAAAAACATCCATTCACTAATCAAATTTCTGCAATTCTTTATACACCATTCTTATAATCATTTTAACCCCAAAAGCATCACTACATCAATTTATGAATCATTACTCATTATCTATGTAAAAACAAGACATTTAGAAGATCATCTCATCACTCACAATTCACACATGTAATTTCATGATCAAGTCATCAAATCTCAGTTTACTCATCATATTAGTTACATTTAACAATACCCATAATGGTCAATGCATAACTTACTTGATTTAGCTTCAAACTCTTCAAGATTTCACTTAGCCCTAGCTCTCTATACAACCAACGTACATCATCATTCAAGGTGGTAGGGTTGAATCTTTAGTGAGAAATGAAAGAGAAAGCAACGTGAGTGAGGGATGAGTGGCTAGTAGTAGTGACGCATATCACTACCACTTGTCACTCTACCATGGTCCCATTTTGATCCTTTCAATAACTAGTCTATTTGGCTCCAATTTCTAATCCAATTTTCACCCATAATTTAATGACACTTGTCAATAATTCCTAAAGTCATTTATAAATTATTTCTACTATCATTTGACACTTAATTCCATTACCATTTGTCAATTGTTTTGTCAGTTGGCATTTTTTCTAGTCCAAAATGAATAAAAAATTCAGTAATTTTCTAAATTTCACAAAAAGTCCTAAATCAATATTTATTATCACCAATTCAACGTTCAAGACATATAATCCACAATTCATATCATAATCACATTAAAACAATCATTTATACCTGAAAAATGGCAAATGAGTGCACGAACAAATCATTGTAATGTAAGCAATAATCAATTTCACGTGTATGTATGCTATCTTATGCAAGAGCATGAAGTGCATTTCTCTACTCTCTTATATGCTCCTCCGTTTTCCATTTAACTTCATCATTTGAATAATTTATTCCAATTGACTATAATTAATGAAATCACTTAGTCTTTTAATTATTTATTCAGATACCACACTATCTTATCTAGTTCCTCAATATATATATATATATATATATATCGGATTACATGCAAGTTTCATTATGTCAGTTCATACCAATATTTTCTAAACGTACTCTCATATAACACATTGGGAATCTGATACATCTTTTGTTGATCAGGCTAACTCATAAGTCAATGATCCTATTTTGCTTAATACTTCATATGGAACAACACATTTCGTCTCAATTTATCCTTTTCACCGAACTTCTTTCTATTTTGAATCACTTAATTTCTATTACAGATCCATTTCACTTATCAAAAGTGTATCGAATTGATTATAGCCTTTAACTATTTTTAGGCCTTCTTTATCTCAATAGAAGGTGGACAATTTTTTCTTGGTCCTATAACGCCTCATGTGGTGTTCTACTAATGTTATGGTGATAATGATTGTCATCATCAATTTCAATTAGAACTGTATTTTGATCACATGTTCCTACGAACTCTAAAAAAATATAAGCTCTTATCATATCTCTAATAGTTAAGATTGTTGGCAAGTCAAACATTCAGTCACACATTCAGCCACTTGTTTTTACCTCCTTAGATGTTAAATGCTATTTTAGCATATTCCTTCTAGGATGTATGGTATGTATAGTATAGGTTGCTATTTATGCTTTCTCTAATAATCTCTTTACTCAATCATCTATACTGGGTATACCTACTTTTTACTACAATCACAAAATAGCAATTTTCCTATTCAAACTCAACATTCAAATTTATTTTCAATTTCTCAATAAGATTCTTTAATTTTGAATGCTCCCTTTTGGACTTTTCTAATCCTTTCATGTAAAGCTGATCTTAAATTCAATATAGCTATTATTTGATTTGCCCAAAAATTCAACTCAACATTCTATGCTCTTCATTATACTAGATTTGGTAACCTCGATATCTAAATTTGTGCTACCCTACTATTGAATTTTTTGTTCAATGCATCAAATTACAACACTAGCCTTATTGGGTAATACTTATGTGTACATCATAATCTTCAAGTAACTCTATCCATAGTCTTAGTCTTGTATTCAATTCTTTCAAACTCAAAAATTAACTCAAACTTTAATGATCTGTATATTTATATATATCCAAAATGTTTCACTGTACACATAATGTCTCTAAGTTCTCAAAGCAATTACTATTGCAGCAAATTCTAAATCATGTATCAAATAATCAACTTATGAGACTATCATTGTCTTGATGCATACAAAATTACTTTATTATGCTGCATTAGATTACATCCGAATCTCTGGTGTGAAACATCATTATATACTGCAAAATATCCAAATCCAGATGATATAATTAACATCAATGTTGTAATCACTCAGTGTTTTAATTCCTCAAAATTTTTTTACATTCATTAGTCCATCTGAATAACACATTTTTCCTCAGGAGTCTTGTTAAAGGGCAAGATCAGTAAAAATCGCTCGATAACCACTAGTGGTATCCAATATCCAGCTAATTCTAGAAAACTCTGAATCTCATATATATATATATATATTCCTCAAAGCTTCTCACTTCTTCGTTACCTCTATTTTCTTTAGGTCTCCCAATATGCCATGTTCAGGTACTATATGTTTCAACATATTACTTGATCAAACTAAGACTCATTCTAATTGACTTTGGCATATAATTGTTTCTCCTTTATGATATGTAAGATTTACCTCAAGTATTCAAAAATATTCCTTTCAATTTTTCGAATATACTCATTTATCATCTTATGATCACAGTCACTAATTGATCAAGGCATGGTTGGAACACTTTATTCATTATATCATAAATACTGCCTGGGACATTTGTCATTCCAAATAGATATCACCAAGACTCAATACACCCATATCTGGTCCTCGAAATTTTTAAGTATCTAGTTTGGGTAACATTATCTCATGTTTTTCTTAGTCTCCCAATTGATTTATTTTTTCGAATGACTTTCTCCATTCATTCTATTTCCTCTAATTTCTTATTGACTTATTTTAATGTCTATTCTTTCATACTAGTTTCTTCACAAATTTCAATTTTATTTACAGTCTTAACTTCCTAAGTTGGTAACACATTCTTCAAATCTAACTTATATCTCTTGAACATATTAGCATGGCATATAGTGTGGACTTAAGTTCTTCTCACATTAGTAATAATGTTACCTCAAATTCAAGAATCCAATCATATAGTTGGATACTTTACATCAAACAGAATGCATGCATTCTCTGTAGCATATTCGACTTCTTATGCCTGAGTCTCAATTAGAAATGGGACTCCAATATTCACTTCTAATTTGTTCCATCATCGTTCATTCTTAGAAGTAAACCATTTGGTCTCTTTAACCTAATTTGATGAAGTTTTCTATCAAAAGAAAAATTCTCTTCTCAATCACCTATACTCTTTATTAATCAACTATATTCATTATTTCTTTTCAGCCATTCCTACTATCTCAATAAGATTAATTTCTATCTTACCTAATATGATCCGAAGATTCTTTATAATGAAGCTCAGCGAAACAGGAAACGTATTCATTTACTCCCATGCTTTGATCTGTATTAACAAAATTGTTACATCTTATTTAGAGATGTATTTTTAAAAAGTCACTAATGATTACCGCATACTAATGATACTTTGATCTCAATTGATTATAGATAACATTTCTCCCTTTTGCCTGCCCATGATCGTGGTAGACCTTCCCACAAAAGTGACAGAATAAATTACTCTTGGCCATGATAATGGGGACTATGTCACAATCGTGCCCTGCTTCTTTTTCCTTCCTTTTTCCTCGAATTTATAACATATAGCAACATCATTTACACTTTCAACCTATCTTCAATTAATCACTATAAATGATTTCATGCGCCACTCTGATTCATCTCTTAAGTTTGACTATGGGGACTAAGACTTAAAAAATTTTAATAAGTCATAGGTCACCTCCTATATCATCTCCAAATATATATTGCATACGTGCATAATAATATCACTTGTCAAGGTGATCACATTATCAGATATGTATTTACATTAACAATTCAACTTAACCTTTAAAACTTCTACATATCTTATTGTCAATTATTTATTTTCTCTATCATCTTTTATTTCATCTTCCATATATATATGTTCTCAATTAATTCAAAATTACAGAAGTATAGTCATCATGAAGTTCTGATCTTAATTCCACTGACACGTTCTTAAGTTGAACCATAACTCTTGTTACTTCAGTCAATCAACCATTTCAATTCCAAGTTCAACATCCCAATGTCATAATAAATTTTTATTTTCTTTCAACTTTACTTATACACTTTAAATCTTGTAATTTCTACTTATATCTCTGAAGTAAATCACATGTTAATATAGAATTCACGTACAATATACGATATATATAAGAAGGGGTTGAATTGTGTATTCTTTTCGTGAATACAAAATCTTTAATATTTCTTATTAAGAACTTCTCTAACTTGTTAAAAGAATACCACAAAAGTTATACAAAAATTGTTATGCAGTTAAATCACAAATAACTTCTATATACTTGTTTAAAAAAACAAAATTGAATAAAGTGTAAGGATAGAAGATAGACGCTGTGATTTTTAAACTGGTTCACCCCAAACCATAGGCTACATCCAGTCTTCAGAGTTCGTCTAAGTTTTCACTATACTTCGATAAATTTACAAGTATTCTTTCTTCCCTTCAAGAGCCTCTTAAGGTCTCTTACACAAAGTATTCTTTCTACTATCTTAGCCTCTCCAAGCTCTTAGTCTTTTCTTTCTCTCACTAGAAAGATATTGTGCGCTTTTGTTACAGTAGGGTTTGCTCTCTAGTTTCGCACTTTTGAATACATAATTTTTCTTTATAAGTATACACTCGAAAGCTCAAAAGTTAAAAGTTGTTCAATCTTCGTCTACAACTAGTATATATAGCCTAAGTCTCCAACTGCTTCTTGATTCTTGATAACTGCTTTTTAATTCTTAATAATCGTTATTTAGTTAAGTTCTGTAACTAACTCCAACTAACTAACTGTCCGACGTACTAGCGTATCTTCATCTTTGTATCGTCTGTGATTTTCTCTTCTTCTGTATTTTCACTTCTTCTGTATCTTCTGCTTCTTCTGTATTTTCAATTCTTCTGTATCTTCTTATTTTTCTGTGTTTTCACTTCTTCTGTATCTTCTGCTTCTTCTGTGTTTTCACTTCTTTTGTATCTTCTGCTTCTTCTGTGTTTTCACTTCTTCTATGTTTTGCGCTTCTTTTGTGTTTTGCACTTCTTCTGTGCTTTCACTTCTTCTGTATCTTCTGCTTCTTCTGTGTTTTCACTTCTTCTATATCTTCTGCTTCTTCTGTGTTTTCACTTCTTCTGTGTTTTGTGCTTCTTATGTATTTTGCACTTCTTCTGTATTTTTCGCTTCTTTTGTGTCTTTACTTCTTCTGCGTTTTCCTTTCTTCTGTGTTCTCCACTTCTTCTGTGTTTTGTGCTTCTTTTGTGTTTTGCTTCTTCTGCACACTTAACACACTTATCAAAATAGTTCATTTACTTCTAATATTATTATTATTTGATTGTCACCAAAATTAATAATCGTGAAGTCCTTAACTTAACAATCTCTCCCTTTTTGATGATAACAAATAATCATAATTTTAGAAAGATAAAAGTGAATGAACGAATATTATTCAGATCATGAATAAGAAGACAACAATGAATAAGAAGACGATAAACAAAATACACTTTGTAGTTGTTATTGTCTTCTTCTCTTGTCTCTGTTCTTGTCTTCTGTTCTCTCTTGTCTCTGTTCTTGTCTTCTGTTTTCCTTTCTTCTACTTCTGCTCTTCTTTCTTTTGCTTATGCTCTTCTCCCCCTATTCTTCTCTTCTTTCTTCTGCTTCTGCTCTTTTCCTTCTTTCTTCTACTCTTCTCCCCCTATTTGTTATTAATCAAAAAGTTTATCGAAGATGCTTCATGATTTCAGAAAACATGCGTTGCATATTAGGTCGGATCAACTTGAGGTCTTCTTCAATTGAAACTCATAGATATGCTACTTCCTCATGTAGATCACCCACTGAGTCACTCAGATCATCAACCTTAGTATGAATTTCTTCAATCTCCTTAGCTGAGGCTTCCTGATTCCACTGCTAGGAGTGACTAACTTCTTCCATACCAATAGTAGTAACTTGTTGAGGTGCACTTGATGGATAGAAGTTTCTAGCAACAAGTATTTCTGAAGGTAAAACATCTAGTTCAATGATTTTGATGATAGGAGGTTTGAAAGATAGTTTTCCTTAAGGGAGATCAAGGTCATCAGGTCTAGGCAGCTTTGGAATTGTTTTTCCAAGAAGGTGAAGGACATCTATAGTGCATGATTAGGTGCACAAGAGTCTCTAAGTTGACACTACTACCTTCAACCTTGATAGTTCTGTACTGTCCTTTTTTCACTCTTCCAACTACCTGAGAAGTTGCATCTGTGGTGAAGCATCCACCATGACTTCCTGATGCTTTTGAAATGTGATGTGAAACATAGATTCCTCTTGATTGATCTGTATTGCATGCATCATCTATATTTCTCACAGCTGCTTGTATCTGCTCTTCTGTAAGATCACCTGTATTTCCTTCAGGATACATCTTTTGTTTCCCTTTGTTTTCATTGCGTACAATGTTTGAAGCTCTAAGTTATATATCTGGTACAATCTTGATTAATGTCCTACTTGTGACTGGGTAGATAGTATATCAATCCTTAGTCATCTTTAATAGATATGGTTCTGACTTTTCATCTCTTAGAATACCATATAATCTTCTTTCTTCATGATTTAGAAGATGTATTGATCGA
>JANZXP010042807.1:0-12041 GCA_027576715.1 Erythroxylum flavicans | reverse complement strand
CCGTGAGAGCGCGAGGCCCGAGAGGCCGAGGCTCAAAGCGGACAATATCTGCAAGCGGGTGGTCTGGGCTGTTACAACATTGATTCAGTAAAATTCTGCTAGATGTTGAGTTTGGAGAGATTTAGTGAATGCACCTTTATAGAGATTGTTTCTAAATGGCAGAAAACAACCTCTTCATTGATGAATATTATGATGAAATTATCATTAAATTTTGTGTAATTATTGTTTAATTTTTTAGATGTCTTCTTCTTCGTAGTTGTTTAAAGCATAATGTTAATAGTTTCACATTTGTTTTATATAATCCATCAAGAAAACGAAAGATATAATAAATTATCAATCCCTCTATTGGAAAGAAATAATATCGAGGTCAAAGTTGCAAGGAAGGTAATTTCAAATAGAAACTACGTTTATTGGAATTGAAAGTTGATCATGTACGCAAAAAGTTTCAATTATGATGTTATCTTATTTTTGTATGAATCATGAAAATGAAAGATATGGATGATGGTGGTATTAGCAGCATAAGTCAACAAAATCATGATAGGAAATTAAAGGTAGGAAGTTTCAACTAATTTAATTAAAAATCCTAAAGTATATATGTTTATATATGTCGATAAAATTTTTGAATTTTATAGATTTGTTAGATGAGACAAAAATGGTTTATAAATTGAAGTGGATCTTAACTTTGAAGTAGCTGAGGTGGATCACCAATGCGAGATTTGGTAAATTTAGAGAGATAGAGGAAATCTTGGTTAGGAGGGATATTTTCTATTGATTCTCCCTTCAATTAAATCAGTGTCTTCATTATAAAAAAAGTACTAGTGAGTTTATTATTTTGGTAAAAACTAACAAAAGAACAAAATAAAGTCATAAACTCAAGAAGATAACTTATGAAGTTAATAAGAAAAGTTAAAGTTTACAACCGTCAAAATGAACATCATATCAAGAACAAAAAAAAAAAAGATCAAGGCTCATCAAGGTCATTCTTTAGTTTGTAATATTAATTGTAATAACACTTTGTTGATTTGATGCGTTAAAAGGTTCTATATGTATAAACATTTTGTTTCATTTTATTGCATAAGTCTTTATATTCATTAGTAGGCACTGAAGCTACTCATTTTAATAGAAAGACTTCTTGATTTTTCAAACACTCTTTAGGTAACATTTTGACAAGTGTTTAAATCATAATTGGATTAAACAAATTAGTTTTGATCATTTGAAATTGTTAAAATCAATATGCCACATTGGTCGACCAATATGCCTACTGGTTGACTATTGTTCAACGGCTAGTGAATCTAAAGCTTTTAATACATATTAGTCGACTAATAAGCTACACCAATCGACCAATGCATTGTATACAGCTATTATAACAGCTGATTCTTGGCTCTAACAGCTAGTAGGAGTCTAAAATACTATAAATAAGTATTTTCTCTTTGGTTTTAGTATTAAGAAGGTTTTGGATGTTATGTATGCACATTTAAAGTATTTTTCAATCATTTGATCATCATTGTCTTAGATTTATCTGAGTGAGCCATTTTAGAGTTATCAAGTGATAAAGTGAAGAATTTTAGTTGTAATATTTAGTTTGGGGAATATATTATTATACTTGGGTGGTCCAAGTGAGATTAAGGTTCCTTTTTACTTTAGAAGAATGTTGTAAGGCGGGTTCCTCCTTACCAAAAAAGATTGTAGAAAGGTTATTCTTCACCTTGAAAGAAGAAGCATAGTGAAATTTTAAGAAGAGTTTTGAGAATGGACATAGGCAAAGGTTGTTTACCAAATCACTATAGATTGATTTTCATTTTCTTCCCTATCATCTTTAATTTATCGTTCAATTGATTTATATTAAGGAATTTCCTCATCCTTATTTACATTATTTGTTGTTAATTGAGTACATTAGTTAGAAAATTATGAAAGTTTTTAAACACCCAATTCACCCTTTTTTGGGTGCCATTAGGAACTCACAAATGGTATTAGAGTTGGTTTATTAGTTTAGCATATCTATGAAATAATATAGTCAAGATTATAATAGCATCTTTAGGAGCATCATCATCGTTATTCAACCAAGGGGATAAAGCATTAGTAGACCACCTCTCCTTGATGGCAATGATTACCATTATTGGAAAAATAGGATGAGATTTGTTTTAATGGATGAAAGTGTAGACATATGGAAAATAGTTTCAAATAATCCCATTATTCCTATATAAATTGTAGATAATAAATAGTTACCCAAATTAAAGGAAGAAAGGAAACCTCAAGATAAGAGATTAATTTCCATGAATAATAGGGCCATACACATTATTTTTTATGTATTAGTAAGAAATAAATTCAATAAGGTCTCTATATATGAAACGGTTTATGAAATTTGGCATAATCTATATATCACTCATAAAGGAATAAATAAAGTTAAGGACAGCACAGTCAATATGCTAACTCGCCAATATGAATTGTTCCAAATGAAAAATGATGAAAACATTTCTAGTATGTGTATTAGATTTATTGATATTATCAATGCATTAAGGGGTCTTGGAAAAACCTGCAATAATATTGAAATGATAAGGAAGTTGCTTAGGTTACTATCAAAAATATGGGAAGCCCAACTAATAGCAATATAAGAAGCCAAGGATCTAATAATGCTACCATTATATTAACTTATTAGATCTCTTCTCACACACGAGATGAGGCTTTAAAAGACATAAAAGAAATGACACTCCTAAAGAAAAAGAATTTAACATTCAAAGCCTCAAAAGAAGAATCAACACAAAGAGGAAGAGACATCAACTAGCGAAAGAAATAAAGAAGATATTGGCTTAATCACTTCAAGAATTTATTAAAGAAGAAATTTTCTAAAAGAAAGGGCTTTAAGGAAGGTTAAAAGTAATTTAAAATATAAATCCTCTAATATTAATTATTTTGAATGTAGAAATACCGTTCACATAAAATGACAATGTTCTTTACTCAAAGATAATGAGAACTACAAAAGAAACTATAAGGAGAAGAAGGACACGAAGAAAGCATTTAAAGCATCAACTTAGGATGACACAAGTGATTCCGAAAGTGAGCATTTGAAATAAGAGATAACTTGTATATACTTTACTACTATAGAAAATAAAGGTAACATCTATCCCTAATTATTATGAAAATGATATTGATGTTGATTTAAAATATGATTAACTAGTTAAAAGTTTAAAAATTATAAATAAGGAAAGAAGAAATTATCTTTAAAGCTCAAGGAAGTTCAAAAATAGTTGGATGCATACATAAATGATAAGTAGAAATTATAGCATATTTTACACCCTTATTTGATATTGTTTTAAATCATTTATATAGCACATTTGGGCAAAAATTGTTGCATTTTATTAATAATAACTTAAGATGTTTAGTTTCATATTTTTTATTTTAAAAGGGATTAAATTATATTAAGTATTTTCTTGTAGGCTTAGCAGTCAAGAGGAGAGATCAAAACACAAAAGATAAAGGAGCAAAATGCAAGATAAAGAACCAAAACAGCCAGCACGCCAATAACAAATAGACAAAATGCAACGCATCATCTGAGAAGAAATAAAACATAATGGAGCCATCAGCAGAAGTCTAAAATGACAGAGCAAACAAAGATAAAATGCAACAGAAATAAGTTAGATAAAAAAATAAAACGATAGTAGCAGAGTTAAGACAAAATGCGAGAGCAGCATACCATCAACCAGAAAATGCAACGCCCTCAGCCATCAGGAGTTGTAGCAAGGAGTGTATGGAGTGAAAGGAAGAGCCAAATCCCACCTGTTTTGAGTTGGTTCATAACTGGTGGAGGAAGATTTTCCAGACCTTTAGGGCTGGCCCAAAGTCTATGAAAGGAGAAAAATTGAATGAGTTTTTCAGAAACCCTATTCTCTTTGTTTATAATTTTCGATGCTTAATTTAGGATTAATTATTGAATTCTAGTTTAGATATGTTGTTTTGATTATTTGGGATATTATTTTAATTCAATAGATTACTGAATGGATTTAACAATATGCAATTATTAGAATTTCTGATTGTGTTTATTCATGGTCTTATTTGATTGGAGACTTTCTTGATTATTTGAATGCAATAAATTAAACTAGTGGCTCTTTTTGGAGTTGTATGGGTTGAAATTTTGATGTTCGTCGAACAAATTTTGATTGTTGATTGTGTTTCTTGATGCTTAACGTGTTTTGATATTATAATTGAGCTGGTTCAATTTCTAAGCATAAAAAGGAACAAGTGGGAATCAATTGGTTGGTTCTATACATTTAACTTGTTAAATGTCTCAGATTATCCCGAATATGTCAAAATTGTATGATAAACTAAAATTTAAAACTTACTTGTTCACTTGAAAATATTAGGTTAGATTTATATTTTATTTCTTTGATTTCTAGATTTAATTTGATTCGTTTTAAACATCAAAACATCCCTTCTTTTTATTTATGTATTAGCTTAGCATAATTCATAGGTTTCTCATAATTATAATTGTTTTAGTTTTTGAATTTTTCCTAATTAATAAGGTTAATCTTATATGTGAATATAATTGGATGAAATCTTTGTATGTGCTTCATTATGTATGTTTCAATTCTTTTTAACTTGTAAATTAGCATAGTTTGATGCTCAAAAGAACTAAGTAATGGATATTTCATACGAAAAATATGATTAATATGTTTGCGACAAATCTGGAAATTTTCTTTTAACGGTTTATTAGTTTAATGAAAGAAGTTTTATTAATGTAAAGATATGTGCTTTAATATAACTAGATGCATAAACATCAATTTAGGATTATTTTGAAAGTATTACAAGATGAAATATATGCTTTCCACTTAAAATTTTAGATTTGTATAATTTGATTTCATCGCTAAAAAATTCTAGCATTATATTTTTTTGAATGATCAGCTTTTAAATATTGATTGTGTGTCCAATAATGTATTGCAAGTTTATTTTATTAAGTTTTAATATTTTATATTAATGATTGTGGTTAAAGATGATCTGATGATGTTTATATTTTGTTAATGAATTATTTTTGTATGAGTGAAATTATTAAGATGTAATAGTTTCTTTCAAAAGTATTGTAATTAATAAACTAATTTGGTAAATTAACTTTCCTTATGGGAACAACTCTTATTTGTTATATACTACATTGTGTAATAAATTGAAATTAAAATAAGGATTTAATTTTATATGCCTAATGACACGTATTAAATTTTGACGTCGTTGCCGAGGAAAATTTTATTTTCCTAGTTTATTTATTTATTTTTGAATCATAGCTAACAATTTTTTTCTCTTAAAAAAAGGTAAAGAAGAGACAAGGTGATCTTTTATGAAATTAAGAGACGAAAAAGAAACGGACATACAAATCAAATTGGAAAAGGAAGACATAAGGATAGAAATGGTCACAGCTACCTTGAAGCAACTTTCAGAACCAAACTTAGAAGATCAACTTTTATGCATTGTCTTCCTAGTATTGGAACCCTTGAAGTTGAATTCAGGTTTTATAAATTTATTGTCTAAATTCTATGGACATGCTGATGAGGATCCTCATAGACATTTAAAAGAATTTTTATTTGATTATTCTATTATGAGACCTGAAGGAATTGATGAAGAACAAGCGAAATTACGTGCTTTTCCATTTTCATTACATGATTTTGCTAAAGATTGGTTATATTACTTGCTTCTTAGATCTATAAATACACGGGTAGAATTGTATAGAACTTTTCTTGAAAAATGTTTTGCTGTAAGTAAAACTGGATTTATTAGGAAAGAAATATGTGGAATTAGACAAACATGAATGCATTACTATATGAATATTGAGAAAGATTTAAAAGACTATATGCTAGTTGCCCAATTATTAGATTAGTGGCCAATTATTAATAAAATATTTTTATGAGGGACTTTTACCACATGAAAGGAGTATGGTAGACGCAGTTTGTGGTGGGGCATTAGTTGATAAAATTCTTATACAAGCTAGATAATTAATCTCTAATATGGTTGACCAGTCACAACAATTTGGAGCTAAAAATGAGATTAATCAAATTAGGAGAGTTAACGAAATAAATGTGCATGCCATTCAAGATCAACTAAAGGAAAATTCTCAACAAGTAACTCATTTGACTACTTAATTTATTGTTGAAACTTATAGCTGGTGGTATTAACTAAGCTTGTGTTTGTGGAATTGGCACTAATTTTACTCACGCTACTGATGCGTGTCCTTCTTTATAGGTTTAAGATGTGAATATTGTGGGTAGTTATCTAGGATGAACACAAAGGAAATATGACCTTTTTTCAAATACATATAATGAGGGTTGGAAAGATCACCAAAACTTTAGATATGGACTTAGGACAAAGCCACCTTTTTTTTTTTGAAAAATGAATAATGTATCAAATATAGTTGAAACTAGTGCAACATTACAATAAGTTCTAGGCTATTAGCCTGCTTTCATTTTACAATGATATAGAAGGATCAAAGAGAAAAAAATACATATGTCTTTTAGGAAGTTGCTAAGATGAACTATAAACACCATGTGTGCTTCATTTCTATAGAAAGAGAGTGATGTGCATTTTTAGCATAGATACTAGCTCTGATCAGGTTAAAAATTCTATCTTCAATATGATATTTCTCTTCCTTCTTATTAGTAAATCTTCTGCTATTCTTTTCTTTCCAAATGGTGTATATGGTGATTATGACTGTTGCTTTGAAGAGAGTAACATTAATTTTTCCTTGCTTTGAGTTTCGAGTGGTTCAATTCAGTGTTTGCTCCCAATTGTAATGACAATTATTATCTGGTAACATATGCAGAATTTTGTTCCAGATAGCTTTAGAGAAATGATAGAGAAAGAAAAAGTGTTCTCTATCCTCTATTGTTGTGTTACAAAGTAGACATGTATTGCCATACCATTGACTCTTGGTTTAAAGTCTATTCTTGATTGCAAACCATCATAAAAAGGGACTTCAATAAAGCTATCTGAAAACAACTAATAACGTGTGTCCAGGTAATAACATCATCATTCTCTAAATCATTTAATCAAGGAAAGTATTCCACCAGAGATTGGAATCTCTGAAAATCACCTTGCCATTCTCCATTCACAATCAGGGAAGATACTTTTAAATTCAGTGGCATTCTATTCCTTAGTTGTTGAAATTCAGATACATGAACAATAGGGCTTATGTTAAGTTGATTGTCAATCCAAATCCATGTCTTTTCCCTACTACCAATTTTATGATGAATGTAAGGATAAATGGTGTCCCTCAATTTCATCATCTACTTAAGCCACCGAATTTTGTTAGTAACTAAAAAAATCCAAGATCTTCTATTATACCTAAGCCACCTTAAAACCAACGCACTAATCAATCCTTAGAAGATATGGTGAAATAATTATCTAACCATATTGGGCAAGTATACACACAAGGGGTAGAATATCAAAAGAAGACAGATGCATATCTATAACACTTAGAGACCCAAATAGGATAAATTTGTATCAGTCTAAGTAATGTAGAAACCTAATTATCTAGGAAATTGCTTGCTAAACTCATCCCAAGTATTAAAGAAAATGCTAGTGCAATATTGCTTAGGACTGGGAAAGAATTGAAGGGACCTAAAGAAAGCAAAAGAAAAAGTTGCAAAGTGGAAAAGGAGTTAGAAGTTACACCTAAGTTTGAAAAGTAAAATAAGAAAGAAAAAAAATAAAGGGCATCAAAACTAGACACTACTAACAAATTATCAATTAATAACTTTTAAAGTGTTCCTCCTTTTCCTTACAGGTTAGCTAAATCGAGAAAAGAGGTAGCCGATCAAGAAAGGCCAAAAGAGCAATTTAGTCCCTAATGTTTACACTAAAATTTGAGTTAGACCACAACGTTTTGGAGCATTCAAAATGAACCCTAACACTTGTAAAACATTCAATATGAACCATAATGTTTGGAAAATGTTCAAAATAACCCATGACTAGATAGAATTTCTCATAAAGTTTAGCCTCTGCTAGGGACTATTTTGAATTTTTAACGTTTTTTAAAAGTTAAAGTTAATTTTGAATGCATTGAAACAATAGGGTCCAAATCAGATTTTAGTGTAAACATTGGGAGTAAAAATGCTCTTTTTGCCATCAAAAAAGTGTGAAACCTTTAGGAAAGTTAAATTTAATATTCCTCTTTTAGAAGTAATCAAACAAGTTCCATGATATGCAAAGTTCTTGAAAGAGTTATGCAGTAACAAGAGGAGTTTCAAGGAAAATGAAGAGGTAAGTATAGGAGAAAATATGTTCTATTGATTCAAAAGAAAATTCCTACAAAATATAAGGACTTTAGTATGTTCACTATCCTTTGTAAGATAAGAGATACTAGTTTTGAAAGGTTGATGCTAGATTTATAGGCCTCAATGAATGTTATGCCTAGATATATTTATGAGTCTCTTAAGTTAGATCCTTTAAGAAAGACAGGGTTAGTAATTCAGCTAGCTGATAGGTCAAATGTATATCCTGACGATATACTTAAAAATGTTTTAGTGTAGGTTAATAAGTTAGTTTTTCCAGCTAATTTTTATGTGCTAGATATGGGAGAAGTTTCTGATCTGTCAAAGGAAGTATTGCTATTATTCAGAAGACCCTTTCTTAAAACAACAAGAACAAAGATAGATGTCATAAAGGTGACCTTACTATAGAATTTGACGAAGAGTTTATCAGGTTTAACATTTTTGATGCTATGCAATACCCTGATAACATCAATTATTTATGCTTTGTTGACACTAGATATGATTGATGAGATAGTTGAGTCTAACATGAGCATAAGAGACGATGCAAAATAATTAGAGGGAATTAAGAACATTGAGGAAGCAATATGGACAGATAACTCCTTACAGAAGGATTAATCAGTACTTTCTAATCGTCTACCTCTTGTTGCTTCTAATTTAGTACCCTATGTTTCAAGCACTTGAATTAGAGTTGAAATCTGTTCCTACAAATCTCAAGTATGTTTTCTAGTTGAGAATGCTACTTTGCCTATTATAATCTCAAGTGCTGTAACTTTTTCACAAGAAGAGAAACTTTTACAAGTATTAAAAGACCATAAGGATGCCATAGGATGGACCATAGAGAATATAAAAGGGATTAGCCTAACTTTGTGTATCCATAGGGTCCTTCTAGAAGAAAATGCTAAAACCATTAGAGTAGCCCAACTTAGGTTGAACCCCTCCCCCCATGATGGAAATAGTAAAAAAGGAAATATTAAAATGATTAGATGCAGACATAATGTACCCTATTTCAGATTCTAAATAGGTAAGCCCCATACATGTAGTACCCAAGAAAACAGACATAACTATAGTAGAAAATAAACAAGGTGAACTTGTTCATACTAGGATATCAAATGGGCGGAGAGTATGTATTGATTACCGAAAACTCAACCAAGCAACTAGAAAAAGATCATTAACTTTTACTATTTATTGATCAAATGTTGGAAAAACAAGCAGGAAAATCTTACTTTTTCTTTTTAAATGGGTACTCAGGGTATACATAGGTTGCTATATCATTTGAAGATTAAGATAAAAACATGTTTACATGCCCTTTCGATACATTTTCATTTAGAAGAATGCCATTTGGACTTTGCAATGCTCCAGGTACTTTTCAAAGATGTATGGTGAGCATTTTTTTATTTAATTGAGCATAAAATGGAAATTTTTATGGATGACTTTACTGTGTTTGGTGATTCTTTTGATTTATATCTCTGATCTCTTTCTATTGTTTTACAAAGATGTATTGATACTAATATTGTTTTAAATTATGAAAAGTGTCATTTTATGGTAGAACAATGTGTGGTATTAGGGCATGTAGTAAGTTCAAAAGGTTTAGAAGTTGACAAGGACAAGAAAAAGACCATAAGTTCTCTTCCACATCCTACATAAGTAAGGGAATTAGATCATTTTTAGACCATGCTAATTTTTATCGTCATTTTATAAATTTTTTTTCCAGAAATTGCATCTCCTTTATGTGCATTACTAGCTAAAGACTCTTCTTTTGTGTTTGATGAAACTTGTAAACATGCATTCGATGAATTGGAAGAAAGATTGACCAGTGCTCCTATAATTCGCCTACCTAATTGGAATTTACCATTTGAAATAATGTGTGATCCGAGTGATAAGGCAGTTGGAGCATTATTAGGTTACAAAAAAGAGCCTTATGTAATATATTATGTATCTAAATCTTTGGATCCTACTTAATGTCATTACAGTACAAAGGGAAAAGAAATGTTTGCTATTGTATTTGCATTAGAAAAATTCCGACCAGTTGATACTAATGCCTTTTTTCCTATTTCAAATCTATTACTCACTAACTAGACGAATGCACACAACCTTCGTAAGTAAAATAATAGTAAGTGTTAAATCCCACAAAAGTAATATGGGTTAGAAAGCTTAACATTATTAACTATTATAATAATAATAAGTAAAAATAAGATTCTTATAGGTTTTGAATAATGAAATATAAAATAAAACAAAAGCTTAAATAATAGCTAAAGAAATCAATGATAAGAAAATTTAATCAAATAACTATATTTAGATCAATACTTCCTTTAATAGTACTTTTTCTTTCATGATTTAATTGACCTAAACTAGATATAGTCTTTAGACTAGTAGGATGTCCGAAATACTGAAACTGTATTCTTTTGAAATACAATCATCTAATCTCTAGTTGATTAACTCGTATATTTATTATTATTAATACATTTTTAAATGTACTAAGCTATATGAAATCACTTAAAAGAATTCATCCTAACACTATAAGATTACATAAGTCTCCTTCAAGTACTTTATTTAAACTCCTTTATCTAAACTATAATCCACTCATTAAAAGGTTCTCTCAAGTCATTCATAGGTGAATTAAAATCAGTTTTAGGTGCCAATATGAATAAATCAACATTAAGACCAACAAATATAGCTTATAGAAATATATTCCATTTCAAAATTCAAATTAAATCAATCCATATAAAAATAATTACTAGGAATTTTCCTATTTAAGCATAAAAAATTATTTAGCCACTAAATATGTTCAAAATATAAAAAATCAAAAGATAAAGATAAATCATAATAGAAGTAAATCTAAATGAGCTCCTAAAATCCACCAGTGTCTTGATCTACAATAATGACGTATGGATCTTGATTCTCCGTAGAAAAATAATAAAAAAATAATTGTCTAATGGTTAGAGAAGTCTTCTGATGAGTAACCTTAATTTTTTGAAAGAAAATAGTATTTCTTATTTTTTTTCTAAAGGATGACTAATGTCTCTACCCTTCTAAAAAATTATGATTGTCACCTTTATATATATTTTTATATCACCTTAGACATAGTCATCACATAGTTGTGGCCTATACTATAGGATTCATCGGGTTTTCTGGTTGATAGACATAACCTTTTGTAAGGTCTTATAAACTGTGGATCTTACTTTTTTTTTATTAAAGATGAATCCACAATCTCTAACATAGCCATATCCCACAATCGTGGATCGTACTTTTCCTTGGTGACTTACATATAGTCTCCTTCACGATCGTAGCTCAAGTCATGTCACTTACTAGATTTGATTCTTATAAGGTATTCTTATATGGGCATGGGCTAGACCATATTCCTTTAAGAATTATAAATTTCATTATGATTTACTTTGAATTTCTTTAAATTCTTAATGGTAAGCTCAAGTTATCTAACTTTTACACTATCACCCCATCTAAATTATCAGTGCAATCATGGCATCCATGTTATAGATCCTTGCTGATTTACTCTCTATAGTCCTTCATGACTACAATTAGTGGTTGTCCATCATCATCTCTTTTATCAAATTTGGAGTAGCCTTTGGATTCTTATTATTCAATGTTCTATTTGTTGCAGCATCTATCATCTGTCATATTTGTATTTACATCTATATTAAAGCGTGGTGGGCCCATAACCCACAGGTCCTAGGATCGAAACCTGGCTCTGATACCACCTAAATGTAACACCCCACTCCCGCTGGACCCGAACCCGATATCGATGGTGATACCCGAGTCCGTGCCCCTCGAGGGTGGCGT